>PVKS010012152.1:25913-54809 GCA_004027875.1 Aplodontia rufa | reverse complement strand
GCCCCCTCGTGGCCTCTCTACATTAGCTCCTTCATTGCTACACCTGGATTTCGGAGGCCCACGTTTTATCAATAGGCCTCTACATGCGCCTTTTGAAGGATCTAGAATAATTGGCAGGTGATACCAATTCGAAATGTCTGAAGCCCGTGTCCACACCCTGTTTTTCAAGCTTAACAATATACAATCTAGCAGCCCTTCCCGAAGGAGCTTATGCAAACAGCAACAAGATCCAGGGCAGCTGATAAAGTAAAGGTCAGACCCCAACAAATATCAAACTACTGTCCTATTCTAAGATATCTTTAGTTAGGTAGATGGCAAGTGTTGGTGCCAAAATTACCTCATGGAGGAATTCCATGTCGTCAAAGTGATGTTAGCTATAGTAAAAATAATCAGCAGTTGTCACATGCCATGACTCCCAAACGTGTTTGCATTTCTAGAGTTTTATTGCCTGTGCCCAGCCCCTCCCACCTCTAAGAAAAATGCCAACCCCATTGCCAGACACTGACATTCACATTTAAGACATATGTTGTTGTTAACTTCTTATATTTTATAATCTAGTTTGTTATCCAGAAGAACAGTTAAAGAATCAAATGTTCCAAATAACAGACAAAAATGCAGACCTTAGCTAAGCAGCTGGTTTTAACATTAAATGGTCAAACACAAGCTAATGCCTAAGTTTTTAAATTCAAGTAGCCCCAAAATAAAACATTAATCTTAAACTAATACTCATAGTTTGAATATTAGCCTAACACTATTTACTTCTCTACCAAAGATATCTATGACTAAAAAGGTTAAAATTATTACAGTTTTATAGGATTCCCCCTTTTGTTACTTTTAACAAGCAGTTGTAGAGATCCATCAGTATAATAAGTGCTTTTCAAATGGCAGGTTATAAACCAACTATTTGATAAGTAATAGCCTGCATTTCTGTTTTAGATATATGTGTTTTCAGGATTTAAATGTATTTGTTACTGGGAATTATAGTAGAATCTGAAAGCAAGTAAATTAGACTAACTTCTTTCATCGTACACAAGGAAACCAAGACTAAACAGGTGATTTAACTCAACCATATAACTATGGACACATATAAACCAAACCAGCTGCTTGGTTTTATGTGTCTAATTTTAGGGCTTCCTGGAAATGACTTCTTATTTGCTCTACTTAGGGCACAACCATTGGTTAAAATGATAGTATTTTTCTTTCACTTTCATTATTTATCTGCTAAAATTTACTACGAAGAGCTCTTCCCTGACTCTGGCTATTGGGTGCCAGGGAGTTTGTATGTGTATGCTCCTGTTGTTTATTGCAGCTAGCAACCATGCCACTTCATCTGAATTTACTGTTATTCTTCCATAGGGCACAACTAATTCAACAGTTTAAGTCTGGAGTTTACCTAATTTAAACTGAGGAGTGGTAGGAGTTCTTTTTGAGGACCATTTGCCTTAATTTTTAGTAATAAAATTGGCTAGTATTTTGTACGTTGTTATATCATGACATTTCTTTGTGTATTTCCTTGCTTTTTAAAACTTCAGTTCACCAAATATTTTTCACTTTCGAAGTGAAGTATTGTGGAAAAGACTGAACACACAGAGCTACCTAATAAGTGGAGGAAGTGCACCACAAGTCAAAAAATGAGAGCAACCTTTAAAGATAGAAAATGCAAGGGAAGGACAGATTCTCTAGTCTCCAGAAAGGAATACAACTCTACCAAACTCTCAGTTTTCATTTAGTGATGATCATTTCAGACTTTTAACATGGACAACTATAAGATAATAATTTTGTGTGCTTTTATACTGCTGTGGTTTCGATATGAGGTATCTCCCAAAAGCTCTTATAGACATTTCATTCCAGGATGAAATGATTGCACTGTGAGAGCTGTAACCTAATCAATCCATCCTAGTGTGAATGGACTGACTGCATGGTAAATGTAGGCAGATGTAGCATGCCTAGAAGAGGTGGATCACTGGGGGCATGCCCTGGAAGGTTTGATCTTCACTATGGCCCCTTCCCCACCACTCTGCTTCCTGAACTTGCCATGAGCTGATCAGCTTTCCTCCATTGGGTCATTCCCCTTGATGTGCTGCCTCATCTTGGGCTCAGAGCAGTGGTGTTGGTCATCTATGAACTGAGACCTCCAAAACCATGAGCTCCAAATAAACTTCTCCTCTAAATTGTTCTTGTTGGTGTTTTGGTTACAGTGATGAAAAAGCTAACCAACACAGAAATTGGTACCATGAAGTGGTGCTGTTGCTGTGACTGACCTTACTATGTGTTTCAGAAGCTTTTGGAAATGGTTTGCAGGAGGAATTTGAAAAAGATTGGAAATGCATACTGGAAAAGCCTTATAATCTTGTAAGCAATGGGCAATTCTGGTGGGAGCGCAAAAGACCAAAATGCTGATAGTAGTGTGGACTATTCTCCTGAGGTTTCAGAGGAAAATGAGAACCCTACTGGGAATTAGAGTAGAGGCCAACACATGTTACATTCTGGCAAAGAACTTGTCTACATTTTGCCATGTCCTGAGACTTTGTGTGTGAGACCAAATTTAAAGGTGATGGACTAATTAATCTGGCAGGGGAAATTTCAATGCAGCACAGCATTCAATCAGGGTCATAGGTATTACTGGCAGCATTTACTTTGAGAATCAGGAGCAGAGAGCAAAAAGATAAAGGATTTTAAAAATTTGCAGTTTGGCCAGAAAAGTGCTTGTACAGCTGGGGGCAAGGAAGGGATACTTATTGAAGATATAATATCTCCTAAATATATTTTAAGTAGTTTGCCCAGAAACAATAGGAAAAATACCTTGAAGACATCTGAGAAATTTGCAAGACCATCCCATTACATGCTTGTTAGAAGCATAATATAAGAATTAAATAAGACTTCAAGTGTATAACAAACTCTGTGTGATGTAAACTACCCTGGGAGGTAGTATAGCTTAACCCTGTGAGATATTAACTATCCTGCGAGATAGTATAAACAAACCCTGTGATGGGCAAGGCAATGTAGTCAAATCCTATGTTGGGAGAATGAACTGCCTTGGGAAGCAGTGTAGCATAAAGATAAGAAGTTAGAAATAGTGTAAAATGAACAATCTCAAGACAAAAGACAGAAGACATCCTACAAGATGGGCGGCAGACTCTTCTCTAGCCAGCAGGAGATGGAGACAAAAGAAATCGGATAATCTGAGCCTTGCACCCATAGGAACAAAGAAGACATTGATTGGTGAGACTATCCTCTGTGAGTAGTGTTAGGATATAATGTTAGGATAGAGATGTGTGTTGTGTGGAGTGAATAAATGAACATTCAAAAGGCAATAATTGTTTGTAGTTACTGTGACACGGTGGGTGCGCATGACAATGCTCAATGGTCTAGAAGGGAAAATTCTTTTGAAAGGAAATCAGGGGGGTGTCCTTTTTGTGAAGAGGTGCCTAGGAATTTGCTTCACTGGTAAGCTATACAGGCATTCAGACTCCACTGCAACCATGACACAAGGGTACCCAGGTAGTGTGTGAGCTAGTGGCAGAACTCTGTGTTTTCATGTTGTGCTTGTTCTACAGTAATGCAGGATGCTGGAGTTCAGAGGTCATGGAGGCTTCCACTGAAATTTCAAAGGAAGGCCTTGGAGATCAAGGAAAATGTAGCAGGGTTGAAGTTCCTGCAGATGATCCCTGAGAGGGCAATTCATGAAGCTGTAAAAGTGAAGCCAAAGCTGGAATGGAAACCCCAGTAATTAAGACATACAAATAATGGGGACTGTGTACCAAGAAAAGTTAGTGGTTGTGTACATTTCAGCTGTAAGCAAGGCCAAAGGGGCAGTCTTGCCCAGGTCTTTTGGAGAGAACATCTAGCCAAGTATTTCAGATGCTGTACTCATGGTTATTGCCAAAGTTACCAGATCAGTTTTCCTGCCTGGGTTTTGGTCTTGCTTTGGCCCCATCTTCCTTTCTATGTACCTGTTCCTCCATTTTGGAATGGAAATATTTACTCTGTGCCACTGCATAGTAGATAGATGCTGAAACTGTTGAGACTATGGGACTCTTGGAAATGAACTAGAAGAATTTTTCATTGTGAGACGGACACAGGCTTTAGGTGACCAAGGGAAGAATGTTATGGTTTGGATGTGAGATGTCCTGTGTTTCTACAGGAATATTCATAGTTGAAATAATCGAATAGTGAGAGCTATAACCTATTTGGTCTATCTTAGTAGTCCATACAAACTATATGGTAACTGTAGGCAGATACAGTGGCTCACTAGGGGCATGCCCTAGAAGGATTGTTCTTTCTGTGGCCTCTTCTTCTTCTTTTTCTTCTCTCTCTCTCTCTGCTTCCTCACTGCCATGAGGAGTGCAACTTCCCTCCACTGCATCATTCCCCTTGATGTGCTGCTTCATCTTGGACCTAGAGCAATGGAGTTGGCTGTCTGTGGACTGAGACCTTTGAAAACATGAGTTCCAAATAAACTTTCCCTCCTCTAAGTTGTTCTTGTTGGGTATCTTGGCCACAACAATGAAATGCTAACTAGAACATACACCCATAAATTTGTTGTGATTTACCATAGCAGTAATAGAAAACTAAAACTTCTAATACATTGGGGAATTCATTGATTTGTCCTAAAGCATCCTGACTTGCACTATTAATGTGACTCTCAACCTACCAAAACCAACCTATAATGTCGTATTATTATAAAAATAGTTTTAACCTTGCAGAACACTTGAAAGAATATCAGGGATCTCTAGATGACATTTAGGAGTCTCGTATTTTACTTTTTCTTTGTACTTCCTCTGCCAGCCATTAGCCCAGGAACTGAGATGCCATAGGAAACAAGGTACAGTTCTGTTTTAAAATTATATGGTCTAGCAGTAGAGAGATTTAAACAAATTAATGATTAAAGACAACACAGAGTGACAATTGCCCAACTGAGGTATGCATAGGCTATGATAGTAATAGTAATTGGAGAAGGAAAGAGGCTTAATCCTTAATTTCATATGCTTTCAGTATAGTAGAAGAATTCACAAAAATGATTATAAAATGAAAAGTAAAATTAGGAAATATTGAGAGGGGAAGAGGAGAAACTTTTATATTCCCACCAACTGTGTATGAGGATTTCATTTTCTCCATATCTTCCCCAGAACTCCTTATTGTCTGTCTTTTTATCACAACCATTTTAGTTAGTTGTGAAACAGGAACTAAAATTTCCAACTTAATCTACAAATTTGATGCAATCTCTATCAAAAACAACATAATATCTCATGTGGTCTTTTTTCTCTTTTTGTGATGATATGGATTGCTTAGGGCCTTGTGCATGCTAATCATGTGGTCTTCATTTGTACTTCTCCAGTAACCAATGATGCTAAGCATTATTTATTTATTGGCCATTTATATATCTTTGGGGAAATGTCTATTCAAATCCTTTTGTCATTATTAAATCAGTTATTTGTCTTTAGTGTTGAGTTGTTCTAGTTCTTTACTTATCATGGAATACATGATTTAAAATATTTTCTCCCATTCTATAGCTTATATTTTCACTTTATTTCTGTCCTCTGAAATGCAAAAGATTTTTCCCCCAGTAATAGGGATTGAACCCAGGGGTACGCTATCAGTGAAGTATATCCTCAGCCGAATTTTGTTTTTTATTTTAAGATAAGGTCTCGCTAAATTACCCAGGATTGCCTCAAACTCCTGAGTAGTTGGAATTATAAGCATGCACCACCAAAAAGTTTAATTTGAAAGAGCTCCAATGTATCTATTTTTTCTTTTGTTGGTTTTGCTTTATTGTTATATCTAAGAAACTATTGCCTAACTCAAGATCAAGAAGACCTATACCTATAATTTTTTCTAAGAATTTTATGTATTTTAGTGCCTATATTTAAGTTTTTGATCAATTTTGAATTATGTGTGTCTTGTGAGGAAGGAGTCCAACTTCATTCTTTTACCTGTTAATATTAATTAATTATCTCTTTTATTTTTTGAGAATTCTTCAACATTTTCCACATATAAGATCATTTCATCTATAAATAAGAGATAGTTTTATTTATTACTTCACTCTTGAGTACCATTTATTACTTTTGTTGGCTAATTGTCTTGGCTAGAATTTCTAGTGCAATGTTATGGAGAAGTGGCTAAAACCCAGCTATTTTATCTTGTTTCTGATCTTAGGGACAAAACTTTTAGTCTTTCACAGTAAGTATAATAGCTATGGGGTTTTGTAGATGTCCTTGTTCAGGCTGAGAAAGTTCCCTTCTATTCCTACTTTGTTAAATGCTTTTATCATGAAAGTTTTTTGACAGGTTAAAGTGGTGACTCAGTGATAAGAGTGCTTACCTTGCATGCCACAAGGACCCAGGTTTGATCCCCAGTACCACATACACAAGTAAGTTGAGGAAAAACAAAAACCAGATGAAAAACTAAAATTAAATATCTTTCTTTCTTTTTCTCTCTTCAAAAAATGAAGAAGAAAGTTTTTTGAGTGTTTTTATCATGAAAAAGTGTTAGCACCTTTTTTCTGCCTCAGTTGAGATCATGTGTATTTTGTCTTTTACTATGTTAATTAGGTATTTTTTTAAGCAAGAGCTGTATTTTATTTTATTTTTTAATTTATTTTTATTGAGTTGAATAGTTTTACAATCATAAATGCAGATAAAGTAACAATATGCTATGCATTTGATTGTAAACCATAGTTACCCCCCACATTGCCCATACCCCAGTCTCTTGATTCTTCTATATTATGCTCCTAACAAATATAATTGACTCTCTCTCTCTCTCTCTCTTTATATATATATATACACATATGTGTGTGTATGTATTTGTATAAGATTGTGAATTTTACAGAATTAAGTGATTGATTGTTAGTTGTCTCCCTAGACCCTTCCCTGTCTTCCCTCCCTCTCCCATCCCCTTGCCTCTCCCTCCTCCCTACCCCTATATGACTATAGTTCCCCTAGATCATGTGTTCCTATGCCCTTGGTAGGTCCATTACATGAGTTTGACTACCTTTTATCCACACTTGAGTTTAGATCCAGCCTCCACAAATGAGTGAAGACATTCAACACTTGACTCTCTGGGTTTGGCTAACTTTGCTTAGCATGATTTCTTCCATTACCATCCATTTACCTTCAAAGGCCACAATATCATTATTTCTAATAGCTGAGTAGAACTCCATTGTATATATATACCAGAGCTTTGGGATCCATTCATCCAGTCTATTGTAAATTGAGCTACTATAAACATTGATTTTGCGGTGTCACTGTAATGTGTCAATTCTAACTCCTCTGGGAAAATACCCAGAAAGGGAATAGCTGGGTCATATGGTGGATCCATCCCTAATTTTTTGAGGAAAAAAATATGGAACACTTCACAAATTTGCATGTCATTCTTACACAGAGACCATACTAATCTTCTCTGTATCATTCCAATTTTATTATACATGCTGCTGAAGCAAGCACTAATAAGGTGTTTTGATTGATTTCCCTATTTTCAGCTGCCTTTTTACTTTCCTAGAGTAAATCTCAATTGGTCATGGTGTATAATTATGTTTACATGTTTCTGTTTTCAGTTTACTAATATTTTGTTGAATATTTTTGCCACTATAAAAGATATATGTCTGTAATCATCTGTTTTTAGTCATCTTTGTAATACTGGCATTAGAGAATGAGTTGAGAAGTATTCTCTTTTGTTTGTTTTTTTTTTAACAAGAATTTGTGGAAAACTAGTGTTAATTCTTTTTTAAATCTTTGGTAGAATTCACCAGTAGAGCCATCTGGCCCTCTGCTTCTCTTTGTGGGAAATTTTTTTTTTTTTATTTTTCATTTGACCTGTTTACATGTTATATTTACGTCTTATTCTGTTTGGTGCTACTATAATAGAATGGACATACTAAGTAATTAGTAAAACTTTATTGACTCACAGTTCTGGAGCCTGATTAGTCAAAGATCAAAGTGCTAGCATCTGGTGAGAGCATTCTTGCTGATTCATACCATGATGGAAGGGCAAAGAGAGCTAGGAAGGGGGACAAAAGGGAACCAAACTCATATTTTTATGAGGAAACCACTCCTAAATTTAAAGCATAAATCAGTTTACACTTCTTAAAATCTCCAAATACTTGCACATTGGGGATCAAGTTTCCAATGCATGGATTTTGAGGAACTTACTCAAACCACAGAAAATCTATTTTTCTTCCATCTTTTTGAGTTAGATTCAGTCATTTGTATCTTTCTAGGAAATTGTCTCTTTGTCTAAGTTGTGTATTTTGATGATATTTAATTATTTATAGTATCTCCATATAATGCATTTTACTCCATTAATTCGTCAGTCTAGCTCAATCTGTCAATTTTGTTGATATTTTCAAAGAATCAACTTTGATTTCATCGATTTTCTCTATTGTTTTTCTATTTTATTTTTATCTGTCTTCATTGTTTCTTTCCTTCTGTTTGCTTCAAGTTTGACTTGTTCTTTTTTCTTTTTTCTTTTTTTTCTTATGCACAGAGGTTCATGCCTATAATCCCAGTGACTTGAGAGGCGAAGTAGGAGAATTGCAAGTTCCAGGCCAGCCTCAGCAATTTATCAATGCCCTAAGCAATTTAGTAAGAACCTGTCTCAAAATAAAATGTTAGAAGGGTTAGGGATGTAAAATACCCCTAGGTTCAATTCTTAGTACAATATATATATAATATACATATATATACATATCTTACATTACATTCAAACACAAAAGCTATGTAATAAGTAAAAGAATGGAAAAACAAATGGCATGCAAACAGTAATTATAATGAAATGGGACTTGCTGTATTACTATTAGACAAAATAAGCTTTAAGAAATAATATTAGAGGGGTATTTCACAATGATGCAAGAAGCTTATTTTCTTGCTATTAAAAACGGTATTAAAACACTAACTAGCATTGTTAAATTTTCTAATTCTTCTTCCAGTTCTGTCATTATGTGCTCCATTGATTTTGGTCCTGTGTTGTTAGGTATAAATACGTTTATCATTATTATATCTATATCATGTATTGATCCTTTTATGAAATATCCTTTCATTCCTCTAATACTATTTCTTGAAGCTTGTTTGTCTAATATGAATATAGCAACTATAGCTTTCTTTTTTTTTTTAAGAAAGAGGAGACAGTGAGAGAGGAAGGGAGAGAGAAAGAGAGATGCAATTTTTATTTAGTTTTTCATATGACTTTCATTCCTTGGACACATCGTTGTGTACGTGGTGCTGGGGTTTGAACTAACATACTCGCGCGTGCTAAGCAAGCGCAGTAACCACTGAACCACCGCTTCAGTCCAACTATAGCTTTCTTATGAGTGTTGTTTACACGGCATTTATTTTTCCATTCTTTTATTTATACCCTATCTGTTTCTTTGAATTTAAGATGTATTCTTTATAAGCAGCACATGTTTGGATCTTTCCTTTTTCTTTGGTCTGACAGTCTTCCCCTTTTTGTTGAGATATTTGGACCATTAACATTTACTATACTTATTGATAGAATGGAGTTTACACCTTTCATTTCAGTTTATTTTTATATTCTTTTTTTTAAGAGAGAGAAAGAGAAAACCATTTTTTTAATTTTTTCATCTGGCCTTTGCTTCTCCAAAACTTAGTTGTGTACATGGTGCTGGGGTTTTTGAACCAGGATCCTTGCATACTCTAGGCAAGCACTTCAACCACTGAGCCACGGCTCTAGCCCTATTTTTATATTATTCTTTATATTATTCTATCTATCTTTTTTGTCCCTTTGTTCTTCCTTCACTGCTATTTTTCTGTTAAATAAATATTTTTTAGTGTACACACGTTCTAATTTCTGTATTAACCTTTTCAGAAGTTGTTTTATTAGTATTTGCTCTTGACAATCTACATCTTAAATTACCACAGTTTCATAGGAATACAACTAATTTTACTAAAATGTAGAAATTTTGCTGCAATATAGTTTCCTCCCTTTCTTTTATTATCATATATATTAGATCTCTGCATGTTGTAAACCAAATAATGCATTAATTGTTTTACTGTCTCTCTCTTTCTATATGTGTGTGTGAAGAATTTTATCAGAACAGATGAGAAATAATATTTTATACAGTCTTATATTCACATATATACTATTTCTGAAGCTTTTTATTTTTATTGTATAATTAACTTACAATTTGATGTAATTTTCTTTAGTATCTCTTTTAAGGCAAATCTGCTAACAACTAATTCTTAATCTTTATTACATCTTTTTTTGTATGTGTAGGCGGGAGATACTAGGGATTGAACCCAGGGGTGCTTAATCACTGAGTCACATTTCCAGTCCTTTTTGCTTTTTATTTTGAGACAGGGTCTTGCTAAGTTACTCTGGGCCTCCCTAAATTGTTGAGGCTGGCTTTGAACTTATGCTCTTCCTGACTCAGCCTCCCAAGTCACTGGGATTACAGGCACGTGCCACTGCATCTGACTCTCTTCTTGTTTCAAAGGCAATGGCTTTATTTTGCCTTCAGTTTTAAGTGGATTATTTGCTTAGCAATTTTTTTTAGCACTATGAATTTCTTATTCTGCTGATTTCTAGCTTCCATTGTTGCATCTGAGAAGTTAGCTATTAATCATGCTGATGTTTATCTTCATGTGAAGTGTTATTTTTCTCTTGCCGCTTTATAATTTTTCTCCTTGTCTTTTTCTTTCAGTAATTTGGTATATTATTTAATTATGGGTCTCATTGTATTTATCCTACATGGGGTCCCTTGAGTGTAAAATTGTTTACCATCAAATTTGATATATATATATATATATATATATATATATATTTTTTTTTTTTTTTAAAGAGAGAAGGACAGTGAGAGACAGAATCAATTTTTATTGATTTTTTTCACATGTCTTTTGTTGCTCTTACACTTAGTTTTGTATGCGGGTGCTCATGCATGCCGGGAAAATGCCGTAACCGCCAAGCCACTGGTCCAGCCACAAATTTGGTGTATTTTTGTTTGATTATATTTTCTTCCTCTTTAAATTTCTTGTTTCCTTCTGGGATACCTATTATATATATATATATATATATTTTTTTTTTTTAATGGTTGTGATCACCCCACATGTCTTTGAATCTTCACTCATTTTTAAAATATTAATTTTCTCTATTGTTTAGGTAGGGTAATTTATATTCATCCAACTTAAATTATTAATTTTTTTATTCAGTCATCCTCAGTATACTATCAAGCCCCTCTAATTTTAGTTTCTTTATTTTACTTTTCAACTCCAAAATTTCCATTGTCTTTGATTTTTCTTTGTTGAGAAAATCAATTTTTGAGTCATTGTTATTTTTCTTTTTATTCTTTACATGTGGACCTTTTGATTCTTAGAAAACATTTTTAATATTTGCTTTGAATCTTTATTTTAATCTAACATCTGGGGACACTTTCAATTTCTACTGATTGCCTTTTACCTATTTCTTTGCACATCGCATAATTTCTTGTTAGAAATTGAATATTTTACATCATATATTATAGCAACTTCTGATTCTGTTTTTCCCCCCTCTGTAAGTTGTTATTGTTGCTTTTTTCATTTTGAGGATAATTTCCCTAAGTTAAATGGTTAAAACTTGTCTTCCCTGTGATGTGCAATCACCGATGTCTCTGGTTTTTTTTTTCCACATATTTTACTGGTGGATTGTAGTTGTACATAATAGTGTAATTTGGGGGCTGGAGCGGTGGCTCAGCGGTTTCGGCGTTTGCCTGGCAAGCACGAGGACCCGGGTTCAAACCCCAGCACCACGTACACAACTGAGTGTTGGAGCAACTAAGGCCATGTGAAAAACTAAATAAAGTTGTTTCTCTCTTTATCTGTCTCTCTCACTGTCCCTCTCTCTTTAAAAAAAAAAAATAGTGTAATTTGTGTTAAAGTTTCATTCATGCACGTAATATAACAATATAATTTGGCCAATATCCCTCCTAAGCACTTCCTTCCTTTGTAACCTTTTCCCACCCCCCTGGTCCCTTTACTCTACTGCTCTCCCTTTGATTTTATTTTTTTCATTATTTTTTTATTTTGGATTGCCTGGGGACTATGTAGTATCTTAGAGGTCCAAATAATTGTAGAGATGTAAAATATCTCTGTTTTTAAAGTTCTTTGTTTTCTGGGGGGGTGGGGGATGTTGTTACTTGGGATTGAACCCAGGGTCTTGTAATTCTCGTTTTTAGTGTTACCTATGGTTTCCTAAGATTTGCTCAGTGTCTGTAGTTTTATGGTATGCCTGTGGTTGGACAGCAGTTAGTTGTGCTTAAACATTTCAAGTCAGTAAATCTTCATTCTCTGCTTATGAATAGAGGTAGGCATTTCAAATTTCAAGTGTAGGTTATATTCAGCTATCACTGAGATTTTCATCTCCTTTGTGCATGTGATTATTCAGCCTTAGGGTTGGCCAGGGATATGAGGTTAGCTTTGTACCTCTCTGGTCCCTATTCCATGTGTTCTCAGCCTCAGCCAAGATTATGCTTTTCTCAATTATGATCTTGATCTTGTACTAAAAGAGCTGTTTGCTTTCCATGTTGCCCTCTTCCAAGAACATTTATTCCACTGACCATGGCTGGGTTTGGGCATAACCCATCAAGTATGTCCTCTTTGACCATTGCAAAGAAATTTCTAGTCCTCATGTTCTTCCCTAAATGAGAAGAATCTTTGCTTTCAGTAAAGGTTTTTGCTTTCAGTAAGTTGTGGTTGTTATTGACAAGATCAGCCCCAGGCCAGAATGCAACAAAGTCCTACTGTTCTTACTTAAAAGTTAGCAGTTTTTCAAATTTAAAATCTTGAATTTCTATATTCATGTGCTCAAATTCTGAACTTACATGTTTACCTTTGTCATTTTTTTCTTATCTCTATAGTTTCTTTTTGGGTAGAGTATCTATGTGTTATACTCAACCATAGCAGGAAGTCTTACTTTTGTCTTTATTTTATTTATTTATTTATTTTAAAATGAGAGAGAGAAAAAAGAGAGAATCAATTTTATTTATTTTTTCATCTGGCCTTTTTTCTCTGATACTTAATTATGTATGTGGTGTTGGGGTTTGAACCCGAGTCCATTCACATGCCAGGCAATTGCTCTTGCTCCAGCTACTGAGCCACCACTCCAGCCTCCATGTTTTTGTTTAGTGTATGAAATTTTTTCTTGTCCTGAATATATGTCATATTAATAATTGATTAATTTCTGTTTAATCTGCAGATTTTTATTTTATCTTGGCCTCAAATGTGAACATTTTTTTTCTTCAAATGTTAAGTGATCCTTGGCTGTGTATTCATATTAAAAAAGAGAAAACTGAAAAGCTATATAGAAACTGTATTTGGATAGCACTGATTTTACTGGTATAATTTGCAGGGCAGTGAATAGCATGCTAAAGTCAGTGAAAGGCCAGAATGGGGCTTATTTTTCTTTGGGATAACCATGCTCATACTACCTTTCCTACTTTTCTGGACAGTTAATTTATGTCTTTGAGCACAACATTTCTCCCATTTATTTACTTTTTTTTTTTACCCACAATCAGACCTTTAACTATAGAAAAGAATAAACCAAGTAGTTTCTTGTACAAAGGGTAAGGAATGGAAATTCAATGTTTCTTAGTCAAACCTTCAATTTATTTTAGTTTTTAGTCTTCACATTATCTGTCAGGGATATCAGGATATTCCTTTAATTGCAGCCCTCTCGGCACACATTCTTGTGATCTTTTCCATCTATATTTCTTCTATGAATGTTCTTAAATCTGTCTTACCCTATGTAGTTTGTACTGATGACTCTCTTCATTGTACCAAATGAGTATCTCCTCTCCTTCAACACACTTTTTTTTTTAAAACTCTTTAAGATGATATCTTAGGGACAAAAGAAAAAAAATATGCATTTTGACCTTTCTTTCTATGGTTTCAATGTGGTTTGTTCCCACCAAAATTCACGTTAAGCCTTGGTCCCCAGTACAGCTTTATTAGGGAACCTGGCGAAAATGGAAGAGGTCACATGGACAGGGCTTCATGAATTAATGCCTTTCCGTTCCTCTACCATAAGGTATTCACCAGTGGGGAGCAGATAGTAGCACCATGCTCTTGGAGATACCATGCACTTGAATTCCCCTCCCTGACTCCAAAACTGTGAAACAAAGTAAATCTCTTTTCTTTACAGATTATCCTACCTCAGGTATTCTGTTACAGCAATAGAAAACAGACTAGGATACTAACAAAAATTTTGTGCACCTATTTTTAAATGCAATAGATTTGTGCTTTCTTGAGTCTTGTTTCTTATTGTTTTGTTTTGCAGTGCTGGGGATTAAACATAGGGCCTTGCATATGCTTAGCAAGTGATCTACCACTGAGCTGCTTTCACAGCTCTTGAATTATGTGTTTGTTCTCCTTTTAAACATTTTCTACTTTGCTAACCTTCCTTATAATTGTTATTTACAGTTCATTGTGAATATATTTTTAAGGAAATAGGTTATAATAGTTATTACAGGCTCCTTCTCTTCATCCATTCCTCCATCTCACGATCACATATACCTCCATTCCTCAGGTAACCAATGTTAGCAACATTGACAGTTTATGGAATAAATCAAATTCTTTCCTTTGGTGAAACTGATTGGCTTAAAGTTATCAAGAAGGGCAATTTCAGTTGTTTTTGGGTCTTCCAAAAAAAAAAACAAAAACAAAAAACAAACTGATTTCAGCTATGGAGAGTAGGTGCTGTATCTCTGAAATAGTGGTGGCATCTCTACTTTCGTTCCTAGATGGAACTGACCCATTTCCCTTACTAAATTCCTCCTTTTCACTTTTTTGTTCCAACTCACTTTGCAGAGGGCCAAGTTGTCTCTTGGGGTTTATGTTTCTTTCTGATAAAATCAACTGGAATTCAGCTCAGGATAATGGATGTTAGTAGCATCTAGGGACTTGCTTATCATATACCAGAGAATAAGAATTATGATGGCAATCAATAAATATCAGAAAAAAACAATTGGAACAGTTGGAACCTATTTTATGTCAGTTTTCTAGACAACCTATGTCTAAGCAAGGGATCAGTTTGGCTGCTCATAGATAAGAAATAGTCTATTCTATAATTAATGTATTTATATTTTGACTTTTTTTTCTTTCTTGTTTTGCTTTGTTTTTTAAGCCATGGATTGAACCCAGTGACACTACTTAACTACTGAGTCATACCACAATCCCTTTTCATTTTTTCTTTTGAGACCGGGTTTCACTAGTTGCTTAGGGCCTCACTAAATTGCTGAGACTGGCTTTGAACTTGTGATCCTCCTGCCTCAGCCTCTCAAACTGCTGGAATTGCAGATGTGCAGCACTGCGCCTGACTCTTTTTCTTTCCAAGATAAGAAGTAAAAGAGATTTTGGAAATAAAGACGTTAAATTCATTATCTGTGCATGATTACTATAGGAAAAAGAGTTTAACAAATTTCTTGGATAAATACATCAACATGCAAAGATCTCAATACATATATAAAAAAGAAAAGGTTTTGTAAAGAGATTATTTTCAACATTCAAAATATGAAATACCTAGGAATAAATCTAACATCAAGAGATGTGCAAAACTCCCATGGGAAAAATAATAAGTATTATTGTTCAAAATAAGACCTCAATAAATAAGATGATGTATAATATATATGGCTTGGAAAACTCAGCTTTGATTAGTACAGTCTGAGTCAAATTCTTAACTATCATTCTTTCAGTGAGTAGAGTAAAATACTTGACAAGAGAGTCTAAACTTAAATGGAAAAGCAAAAGAGCAATAGCCAGGAATAAAAATAGTGTACTTTGATGCAGGGAAAGACAAATAAATTGGTGGAATCTTATTAGTGAAAATGGAGGGCGTGGACCACAGCATTGGTGACATTATCTGAAATCTTGTTAGAATACAGAATCTCAGGCCCAATCCCAAAGCAACTTAATCAGAATCCACTTTTAACAGGATTTTCAATTATCTTGAGCATCTTCTCCAGATACAAGCATGTCTTTAAAATAATAGATATTAGTGAGTATATTTAAATAATGTAAAGGTCATGACACAAATACCTGATGACAGAATCTAGGAATCTAAAGATCACCCAGAAGAGTGGGAAAAGATATGGCAACTAGTAACTAAACAGGAAAAAAGGATTGAATCACATCACTTGTTTTGTATGGTGCAACCATGCCTTACTCTTTTTGAGTGAAATATCTTTAAACATGGTCAGTTTTTAGTGAAACAAAGGAAGATTTTAAATATGCATTTTCCTAGGTGCCAATATCATGTATATTCCTACGGTGTATGGTGTGTTTTGTTATAAGCTTTTCTTAGGTACCCCATCTTCAAGATATCTTTATGTATTCCTCACATGTCTTCTGCATAGCTCAAGCCTATAGGACATAATTTAATGATAGAGCTGTCCCTACCAATGTAGACAATTAATGTGAATGTGCCTCCCCCCTCCACTGTGGTAGTAATAAAGCTTTGTCCCATTATTTTATAGGTACAGTTTATAGAGTTTGGAAAAAACTACTGAAGATATTAAAAAAGGGAAAGTTCTTCTGCTGACAACTCACAGGAAAATAATTTTCTACCTGCTTAAGATTAGATAACCAGCTCATTCTTAGAGTCCTCTGAAATAAAATTAGGTAAGAAATGTTTTTCTTTGTTTTTGAATAATTTGTACTGTGCATTCCTTGAAGACTTCTGTAATTCTATTCCTTTGACCTCTAAGAGAATACAGCTAGCATTTTCCTTTAGGAAGTTAGTGTGCCAGCCAGCTGTCAGCCTTATGATATACCTGATCTCCAATGTCAGGGGAAGCACAATTCAATTTTAAACCAAGTTTTCTGTGTGACAGTGCAGCAGAGCTGCCAGCATCTCTCTTTATGTCCTTTTCTTTGAAATTCCACATTCTTCTCAAACAGTATACTTTTGCTTTTAAATCCTTTGTGTGAGATGAAACCTGCATTAACTGACTTTACTTATCTTTAGTTAAAAATCAATGAATTGAATGAAATAATCCATAAGTATTTCTGTTATCCTTTCTCATTTTTAGAAAATAAAATACCACCACTTGTTTAACTTGTAACTTGTCTAAACATGTTGAAAGCATTGAGTATAAGGCATAGCACTCAGGCTCTGAAAGGGAACTGTGACAAGTTCAGTCAAAAGGGAAAAGAGGAATAATTTATAAAAGGCACTGCAGATAATGATGCCAGCCAGTTATTTTAAAATGCATCCATCTCACCTTTTAATGAATTAGATTTGTCAACAGCAAATGTTTTATGCACTACTTGTAATAAAAGTGGCACACCAGGAATGCAATGCTTTGAGGTTGGCTTCTTCAAAGCTTTAGAGTATCTTCAATTCAAAGATATTTATTAAATAATAGATATTAAAAAGTATATTTAAATAATATTAAGGTTGTGACACAAACACCAAGTGACAAAATTCAGAAGTTTCAAAGCAGAGGCTGACATGCCATCACTATTTCACATAGTAACTGCTTTTTAAATTAGGAGGGTAACAGACTGATTTGGGGATTTTGTGTCACCGAAACTTTAAATTCTCTTGTTATTTTGATTGGTGTCACAACCTTAATGTCAACTCTCAAATAGGTTTCTACATTTCCTTTGGTTTAGGGTCATTAAAAAATGCATATGATAAATCTAAGAGGCATAAATAGGTCACACTGAAGTGGAATTCCTTGCTTTCCTGGAGTTAAGAGACAGCTAATGCCTGCCTTGTAAGTGGAAAAAGTTAGCTCAGGCATTTTCAGTAAATTTTGTTTTTCAGGTATTTGATTCAAAAAATGTGAACCCACATAAAACATCATGTTGGTATGATCCTGTTCACACTCTGTTCTTCTTATACACTTAAATCCTAATAATTTGATATTGTTCATTATTGTCTTTAAAAATATTATGAGTCACAGTTTCCACAACTGATATCTTTTCACTAAATGTACTTTTCATTCATCTGAAGAATACTTATTTGATGTAGTTGAGTACAAATAAATTCTGTCGTATAAACTTCCAAGTGTAATTCTTCAGATATAGCATTTTTATGCAGATTTTTTTGGGGTAAATTCATTTTTAAAAAGTAATACTTGGGGGCTGGAGTGTTGGCTCAGCAGTTACAGTATTTGTCTGGCATGCTTGAGGACCCAGGTTCAAACCCCAGCACCACATACACAACTAAGTGTCAGTGAAACAAAGGCCAGATTTAAAAAATAAATAAATAAATAAAATTCTGTCTTTCTCTCTCCCTCTGTCCCCCTCTTAAAAAAAGAAAAGGTAATACTTATCCCAGAAAACAAAACATAAAGTAAAATACGATAGTGGAAATTTAAAAATAAATTCTAGTGTCACAGCAGACATAAGGAAGCTGCCAGGAGCATTCCTTACCCCAATCTGCAGGGAAAGAGAAAAGAGAAAGATAAAATATAGTAATCCAAATTACTCCTTTTCTTGCTGTCTTATCTGACATAATCTTGTAGGGCAGGCAAGTCTGTGTTGCCTGTGTTGAATCTAGCTTTAATTTAGGGGTAAAAAAAGTAATAGAAATTGTTCCCAATTTTTCAAATCACTTGTTTTAGAAAAATAAAAGATGAAAAGAAAAGATTATTTATTGACCTTTTTCTTGCTGACTTCTAAAGATACCCACAAACTAAAAACACTTCATATGTCTCAACTCCTCCTTTCCTGAACCCCCATGTTTTACCCTTTCTGGGTTTTATCAATGCCTGGGAGACCATTAATCTTTATTTTCTAATGTACTACTTTCTTTCTATGTCTTTGTTTTTCAATTGCTATTGAATTTGATAAATTTCTTATAGTTTTCATTTGGAAAGGTGCTATGAAATTTTATCTTTATTTCTAGTAGAACTTTACTTTTCCTTCCCACTGGTTCTTCAAAATTATAATATTAATATTCTTTCTAAACCTAGTCCTCAACAGCAAGAGTTAATTATGCTGTCTTACAGCAGTTTGAAAATATCTACAGTTATCTGAAAGATTTGGTTAAATCCTCCAAACTCACTTAAACTATAGCATTACTCTTCCTTCAACAGATCATTGTTATGTTCATACTAATCTCTGATATTGTTTCATAAAAATGAAAAATTTTAAGCAAAAATGGCTGTTTTCTAAATTCAAAGGAAGTTATTCAAATATGTGATTTGGAATATAGTATGTACCTGCATTATGAAAAAGTCTTCTGGCATAAAAACAAAATATGATCTTTAAATATCTTAGACCATGCCAGCTTCATGCAAATTCATTAGAACAGTTTCATATTTATGTATTTAATAAAGGTGGGTAGTGGATCTAACTTACGTACTTAATGTCCTTCAATGCACAGTGATATTCTAAGGACAGCTTGGAAAAGAACTGATGAAATATTATTTAGTGTTTCTGCTATATTGTTCATTTCTATAAATCACTTTCTAATGTATTCTTCCAATATTTTCCAATAAAATGAAGAGAAAAAATTCTTAAGCTCTATATACCAGGGACTGTTCCAAGTACTATCTATGGATCATCTCATGTAATCCTGATAGCAATCCCTACTTATGTTCTTGTTTTATAAATGTAGCAGAGGTGTATAAAGAGATTATATCAACTATGTAAGTAATGGAGCTGGGACTCAAACACAAATAATGTGACTGTGAGCTCTTACTATTCAGCATGCGATCCCAGGCTAACAGTATTATCATCCCTTAGGAACTTGTTAGAAATACAGAAGATCAGACCTATTAAAAATCTACATTTTTAACAAATAAGGATTGGTACATTTAAATTTTAAAAACCTATTCTAAGCCTCTATGCCATCCTGCCCTTACGTACATCTTTTAAGAATATTTTAAAATAAATTTCTGTTTTTATGTACAACACTGAATTTCCATCTTTGAGCTAATTTGGGGATTCCTGTCACAATTACAGCTGAGAGAAAACCAGGCATGTACATGCTCTAGGCATCAACTAGGTTGGACTTGAGACTTGATTAACCAGAAAAACCAAATAAACAACTGAAAATCATGAGGTCATATTAAGAGACAGAAAGTTTGTGGATTATGCCATTAGTACTAGCAAGGAAAAAAGCCAAAGTGTAGCTTTCCTTGAATTTAAAAAAAAAAAAATCAGTGTGGGAAAAAAATAATTATGGCAATCATGAGTAAAAGAAGTGGGCATTATTCAGAGCAGGACATACTTGTCAAAGGCTTTTATGGTCTTGATCAAGGCCCCCATAGTTACCACACATTGCATGTAAATGCTGATCTTCAGGAAGGTGGCTAAGGATGACTATGATTGCCCACTTGGTTTTCCATTCTCTCCTTGTTCATTCTTAACTTCATCTGGATTAATTCATTATACTGCTAATTGATCTTCCTACTTTTATCTCTCACCTCACACAAGCATTTTAACATCCTGGTTTTTGTTTTGTATTTTGTTTTGTTTTTGTACGTGGAGGTTGAACTTAAGGGTGCTTACCTACTGAGCCATATCCCTTTCCTTTTTAATTTTTTATTTTGAAGTAGGGTCTTGCTAAGTTCCTTAAGGCCTCGCTATATTGCTGAGGCTCTCTTTGACATTGTGATCTTTCCTCAGCCTCCTAAGCTGCTGGGATTACAGTTGTGCACCTCTATGCCTGACTTTATTTTTAAAAGCAGTTCTTAATAAAAGTCATTTAGACTTAAAATCTTGCTATAAACACCGATTTCTTTTTCTGTTTTATAAAGATCATGATTTAGAAGTTAGTATATGAGTTAGAAGGTGATAATAAAAAATAGGGAGATCATTTAGAACACTGCTAAACTGAATCCAGATAATGGAGTTTGAACTTACTCACAGATAGTAGGAGGAAATGGGTGGATATGAGAGATATTGCTATGGGGTTGACAAAAGAATTTTGGATTGTAAGGGTTGGCTATCACATTTGTGACTGTAGTCAAGGTTGATGTTGTACCTGTTAAGTATCATGTGGATGTTAAGAGAAAGAAGAAGTTTCAGAGAGAAAATATAAGATTGAGACATATTAAGTTTGAGGTACTCTGGGATTTGCCCAGTATAGACTTTAGAGTCAAAACAAAAGCTCCAGCAGACAGATTGGAACAGAAAACTTGAATGTGGATGAAGAGAAATACAAAGAAAGGGAGCTGGTAAAAGAAACTGAGGTGGGGTCTCCAAGATAGAATTCAGGGAGAAGCAGTGTTCTAAGAGCGAATGCACAGGTCTTTGGAGATGGAACAACATGAGCCTAAGGTCAAGTGTAGCAGGTTGGAGGGAACACAGCCATCGTGCGTTTGTGAGATTCTAGCAACTTGAGAAAGAGTTTCGGCCTAGTTTAGAATTATTTTACAGTTTGAAACTTGTAGATATGTTTAATAAATTAAACTTCAAAGAGCTGTTAGTCCTCAATATGACTTTAAATAGTAACTTTTATTCTAATATTTCTCTACAAACTCATTATCATTATTCATCTTTACTCTGAAATTTTGAAAATCTGCATTTTATTTATAAGGGTACATTGTTTAGTATAGAGTGAACTTTTTGGTATTTGTCAGGAATATCAGTTTTATTATACTAGACAAATAAAACTTTTCTAGAAATCTGACTTTGACATTGAGTTTATTCAAAGCAATTTTTAAAAATCTCTTGATTTAATTCTTTGAATCTGTTTCTCAGTGTTGTCTGAGTAAAATTTTAACTACTTCATATTTTTTAATTATTTTCTATTTTCAAAATTTTATCAAGAATATATTCTACATCTTTTAAACTTTAGTAATTAAAGAATCTAATAATTTTTCTATAATTAATACTTATACATTATCTTTTATATGTTCATTTTGATCGTGTAGCTTGGGTATTTGATTCATCTTTTACTAGATAAATGCTGGGTTCTTTCATCACAATTACAGTCATTGGTCTGATAATCCTGTGAGTCAATCTACACAACACAAACATCTCATATCAAACTCCTGGCAGGTTTAGTTAAAATTAAAATGCATGCTCAACTGTAGAGATTGTCAAGTGTGGAAATAATATTTGTCCAGCTGGACAGCTTTCTTTTGTAGTTGTTAAATGAAAGTTGAGATTCTGTCTGCTCCTTGAAAGCTTCTGTGTCATGAAGGTAATTTGGACTGTTTGTGGTTTGACAGGGATTATTAAAATCAGATGAAGTGAAGGGAAGCAAGTGTGAGAAAGCAAAATTGACACTGACACTCTCTATTATTTGCAGCTTGGATCATGATGACTATGTTAATATGATAGATTCACTGTTGAGATATGTTAAGCAGCAAATAAAGTAAAAAGCAAGTATAGTGATGGATTTTTAGATTTAACATGAAGAAATTGATTATTTACTTTCAGTATTGCTTTTTAGATTGATTTTTAAGTCTTTCATATGAATTTGTTTTAACTACCAACAAATTATACTTCTGTTAACTATAAAATTAAAAAGCATGCTGCAAAGATATATGGCAAAAGATTCTTTAAATATTAAAGAAATAGATCACATGATTAAAAATCATAGAATTTTAAAACTAAGTCTCCTTAAAGATTATTTTTATCTCATTTCCTTTTTTTGGGATGGAAGCAGTTTTTAGTAATCACATTTAAATTTTTTTATTAGCTTTAGTATTAAATCCTAATTCTTCACCACAGCTGTATTTTCTGAAACTTTTAAATTGTTTTTTAAAAGCCATTTAAAAATGATTTAAGCCACAATTGTAGGCAACTTTTTTGTTTAAGATAATACTATTATAATAGTTGCATGTTGCCTTTAAATAGTATGATCTGCATGATGAAGTCACCTTCCACAAATACAATTTTCTACTGAAAGCATACTTAGTAGTGGGAGTTATCCCTGAGTGGCTGTTTCAAGATGTCAATCAAGGACAGTCACAGTGGGGCTGGAGAGGTGGCTCGGAGGTTTCGGCGCTTGCCTGGCAAGCACAAGGACCCGGGTTCAAACCCCAGCACCACGTACACAACTAAATGTTGGAGCAACTAAAGCCCTGTGAAAAACAAAATAAAAGTTGTTTCTCTCTCTGTCTCTCTCACTGTCCCTCTCTCTTTAAAAAAAAAAAAAAAGCACAGTCACAGTAGAAAAATAAAATTAAATATGAAGAATTATATGTATAAAACAAGGGAAGGAACTTGGTGTTCTGCCGTGCATGTGGAAAATCTTAGTGTTAAATAAGCAGAGTAGTGAAATGACCAGATTTAATTTGTAAAGTGAGAATTATCTACATGCAAGACACACACCACTTGGATACCTACAATTTAGTTTGATTTAATTCTAATACTGACTGCCTATAATTAGAGTACAAATTCAAGGGTTCTTACAATTCTCCCTTAGGTTGGATTATTCATTAGAATAACTCAGAGAAATAAGGAAAGTCCTATACTGAACAGGTATGCATATCAGAAAGAATACAAGCAGCTGGGCCTGGCAGTTAATGCCTCTAATCCCAGAGACTCAGGAAGCTGAAACAGGAAGATGGAAAGTTCAAAGCCATCCTAAGCAATTTAGTGAGGCCCTAAATAACTTAGTGAGCCCCTCTCAAAATAAATAAAATGGGCTAGGGGATATGGCTCAGTGGTTAAGTGCCCCTGGATTCAATCCCTGGTACCAACAACAGCAATAACAAAAGAAACAAACAAACAAACAGAAAGAATACAACTCAGGAATAGTCAACTGGATGAGATGCATAGGACAAAGCAAAGATGGGGATTATGGCACAGAGTTTCTGTGTTCTCTGGGTGTGCTACTTTCTCAAGACATAAGTGCATCCAACACCATGGAAGCTCCCTAAATCTCCCTGTTTGAGTTATTGTTGAAGTTCATATGCAGTTATTATTGGTTAAATCACCAGCCATTAGTAATTGTACTCAGTTTCAAATCCTTCCTTGTTGGAGGTTGAAGAATGTCAGCTCATGTGGTGAACTGGTGACCAGTTCTCATCATGAAGCCCTTTAGGGACCTACCAAGAATCACTTTGTTAGCATAAATTCAGGCATAAATAATAAAAGACTTATCACTCATGAAATTATAAAGGTTTTTGAAGCTCCGAGCTACAAGAGAGAGGAGAACAAACACCAAATATATGTGTTCATTATTATACCACAAGGTATGAGTCTTAGAAACCAGATAGGAGGTTTTTCTATTTTTTTCAGCAAGAAATAGTGTTCAGATTTTTGATACTGGTAGAAGAAAAAGGGAAAAGTAAAATTTGAAATCATTTGTTGACCAGTTAAGATATTTGGGAAAGAAAGGGTGAAAGAACTTTTTGGCTCTTTAAGACAGGGATCAGCCAACTTTCTTATTATCAAGAACCAGATAGCAAATATTTTAGAATTTGAGGACCCACATATGTCCTCTAAAGTGTATTATTTTTTGTTTTCCTATTTTGATTTGTTTTATAGCATGTTAGAAATGTTGAAACCCTTCTTTCCTGGGAATTCATACAAAAATAGGTTGTACCATGGTTTACAAATACCTGCTTTAAGATATAGCACAAAGGACAAAGAGATTAGGTAGGTAGATGGTGAGCCTGTAATATCACAGAAGAAGCCAGTTTAAAGAAAATATTTTGAATTAAGTTTTGGACATGCACAGTTGCCTAGTAATTGCTTGGAAATGTATGTTAGGGTTTTGGAGGAAGGACTGGAGGAAGTGATAGAGACCTTAGATTTTCAGCATAGAAATGGTAAAAGAAAAGGTTACCCAATGATAGCACATAGAATAAATGAGGACCATTAACTCTGGCATGAAGTGACTAGGAGAAAAAGGAAATAACCATTGAAGAGGCACTATTTTACCAAAGCAGGGACCTCTGGAATGAAGGAATTTCTAACTTACCGGAAGATCAGCAAATTCTTTTATGACCTGCTTCAGGGGAGAAGGGCAGGAGAAAGGTTTGAGAGACCTTTCTGCTTCAGCTGTTTTTTTTAAGAGATAAAGGAATATTTGCAGGGTGGCAGCATGTCCTGAAATTCATCATAGGTCTGGAGAGAATATCTGTGGTGAAAATGAAAATCAATGTTTAATGGCAGAGATGAGAGAGGAGGCAATTAAGATGATTATTAGTTTAATTTAAAACTCTGGTTAATTTCAGGAAAAAAAAGAATGATTGCTGTGCAGTGGAGCCCAGAAAGGATTTATTGTTTGTGTCTCACAGAACCAAGACAAAACTGCATAAGCTGTCATTCAGAGGAAAGGAACTGTGCAGTTCCAGGGGCCTCTACCACCAAAATCCAGAATCCAAGTACCTTCTCTTAAGAAGCTGAAATTAACTTGATTGGTTTATCACCAGTGATTCCTTGTCCATCCCTGTCTATGTTCCCAACCTCAAAATTCATTTAGTATGCATCAGATGGTCTAACTCTCAAGCAATAAGTTATGATTAGGAAAGCTAGGTCCAATAACACAGAAATTGACCTCTATTTTATGTTGTATACATCACAATTTAAAACAATGTTGTTAGCTAACCAGCTACCCAAAGTGTTGTCTTCTACCAGAAACCTGTGAGTAAATGGTGTGAGACAAGAGGAGAATTAGGAATGCTTTCAAGAGAGGAGACAATTTCAAGGAAGAAATAGCTGTCACTAGACTGCGTATGATATGATAGGAACTGAAAAATATTTCATCAGTTTCACTGTAAAGGTAGAGGCAGAAACCAGATTGGTCTGGACTGATCAGCAATAAGAATACAGGATTAGGGTATATAAACTGCTATTTCGAGAAAGTAGGATATGAAAGGAAGGGAGGGAGTGGTCCTGGAGAGGATTTGTTGGTTTCTAAAAGAGAGGAATCTTGAACATGTTTATAATCAGTTGAAAGGAATATTGATACAAGACTAGTAACAATTCAAGGATCAAAACATTGGAAGTCATGGGAGAGTATTGCCAAGGATAGTTTTTAATCATCAAGTTAGTGTTAAGCTAGTTAATATTACCAATATTTTAATATTATCATACTAATATTTAATATTATCATGATCTTATATTTAAAAACTAACATAATAAAATTAGCATTTTAGCAGAACTTTGTGTATCCTTGGAATGTACTTTAGGAATATTAGCTGGGCCTGTAATTCCAGCAACTTGGGAGGCTGAAGCAGGAGGATCACAAGTTCAAAGCTAGCCTCAGCAACTTAGCAAAACCCTATCTTAAAATAAATAGAGAAAGGGGCTGGGGATTAGCTCGGTGGTTAAGTCTCTCTGGGTTCAATTTCTGGTACCAAAAAAAAAAAAAAGTCCTAAATCCATTGGAAGTGGCCCATTTCTGATACAAAGTGTGTCCTACATTCAAATCTCTTATCATCTAATTATTAAGAAGAATTCCTTAAAAATGTAATTGGTGGGGGCTGGAGTGGTGGCTCAGCGGTTATGGCGCTTGCCTGGCATGTGCGAGGACGCAAGCTCAAACCCCAGCACCACGTACACAACGAAGTGCCTGAGGAATGAAAGTCACATGAAAAACTAAAATAAAGATTGCTTCTCTCTTTCTCTCTCTCTCTCTCTGTACCCTCTTTATTTAAAAAAAAATACAATTAGTGGGGCTCAAGTGGTGGCTTAGCGATTACAGAGCTTGCCTGGCATGTGCAAGTACACGGGTTCAAACCCCAACACTACATGCACAACTAGGCAATGAAAGCCACATTGGAAACTAAATAAAAATTGATTTTCTCTCTCTCTCTCTCACTGTCCCTTTCTCCTTTTTTTTTTTTAAATGCAATTGGCATGTCATAAGCTATTTTTTATTATTTAGTGAGAGAGAGAGAGAATCAATTTTTTTGTTTTTCATGTGTCTTTTTATTCTTCCAGACAATTTGTTGTATACTTGGTGTTGGGTTTGGAACCCGCATGCTCATGCATGCCAAGCAAAACTGTAACCCCTGAGCCACTGCTCCAGCCCCAGGACTGCCTTTCTAAAAGAGCTTCTTAACTGACACTTCCTACTAATGTTTTTTCTGAATTAATACTAATGCAGATTTTTTTTCTAAATTAATGAAGTTTTACTACATTTGAAAATTCATTAGTTAATAATAACTCTATGGCTAGTGACATTATTTAGTTCCAATCTCAAAATATATATTAATTTTATGAGTTTGAAATCGTGTGAAATGTATGAGTGCCAACTTATGAAAGAATGATACAATTAAAATTCATTTTCACATTATCTTGGTTTCACTGTTCAATTAAAGCCAGAGATCACTAGGATTGCATACTGAATATTATAAAGAGTTATTAAAATGAAAATATTTTCTAGAAAGAGAAGTGCATTGAAAAATAAAGCATTGTCATATTTGGTGAATAAATCATATGACAATTCTGTTTGCTTGTCAAGCTACAATAGTGTGTTCTGACTGATCCTGTCAATTTCTGCTTCACACACACACACACACACACATATAAATCATTAATAAAGGAGTTACAATGAAGTATCTTATATCTTAAAAGGGCGACTTTTAATAGCTGTAGTATGTTAATGTGAGTATGTACCAACTTTATGTTAATACTTTATACTATATAATTACTGTAATTGGAATTTCCATAGTTACTAGCAGAAAGCATAGCAGTCTGTGAAGGAAAATCTATTAAATGGATAAGAGTTGAGAACATAAATTGAATAGAAAACCAAGTTGTTTCCTAAAAATATGACACTTCAACATATAAGGTGTTTTAAAATGATTGTTGGCAAATTAAAATTGAATCTTTTTTCAGTCTTTTGGGGAAGCTAAAACATTAAAATTTCAACTCCCAGTAATTAATGGAAAGAAAGATTTTTTGCAGTTCTATACCATCACAGAAGTAGATCTAGCCTTTAAAAAAATTTTTTTTGGTATTGTTTTGTTTGGATTTTTTTTCTTTGCAATTGTGTAGGTTTGTAATAGCATTTATGATGGTTCCTGGGACAGCTAACAAATGTATGTGGCAGCAAACAAATCAACACATATTAGAGGTAAAAATTCTTAAAGTATAAGTCTATATGAGAGGTATTCGTTTATAGCATTGTGGTTAAGGACAACCTTTATGGTCTGAATTCTAGCTCTTTCACTTGTGATCTAATTGATGATGAACAAGCCACGAGCCTTTCTGAGCCTCAGTTCCACCTCTTTAATATGGAGATTATAATAATGCCTATCCCTAAGCATTATGTTAAGAATTAAATGAGTTCATTTATAGAAAATACTTAGAACTATGCCTGACCCATGTTAGCTTTTATTATCATTAATATTATTATTTACTCATAATAACTTTAATCCATGTCTCATTGAATGAGTTCATTGATCTAAATAAAAATTTCCAGTATCTGTTAAAATTAAATTTTGATTTATGTAAAGTTGGTAGAATTCTGTGAATGATACAAGAGGATATTGGTGACTAGACATGAATGGAAAAGTAAAAATAGCCCAGCCAGAAGAAAAGACTGGTGGTCCAAGTGTAAGAATGATTGCCTGGGTCAAAGTTTATGTTTACTTTGCTATTTTATGAAATCAATATCAAAAATCATATTTAGCAATATGAAGAATGATAGAAGTGATATAAGAATGCAAAGGATAATAAATCAAAGATACTTGGTGGCTTGTACAGATCTGATTCCCTGATGCCCTCTTTTTCCTTGTAGAGGCATAGTCGCTTGACCTAAGGCATCTTTTGTTGAGTGAAGAGTGACGGTCAGAGTTCAAATACATGGACTAGATGTTTTTTAGAATATTTCCAGGAGCTGGGAGGTTAGTGGTTGTATAAGAAGTCTATCTGTTACCATAAAAAAATATTTTGGTGCCTCATGTTTCTTCTTTTAGCATTATTTCTTGCTAAGCTCTGGTTTCTACTTAGATTTCTATGTGACTGGCCTAGAAAAGGAAAAGAGAAGAATTAAAAATGGTTCATGGTGGGGTTGGAGTGGTGGCTCAGTGGTTTCGGCGCTTGCCTG
>PVKS010012152.1:11524-25813 GCA_004027875.1 Aplodontia rufa | reverse complement strand
GACATAGCAAAAATCAATGTTCAGAGCAGCTCAATTTACACGAGCTAAATTATGGAATCAATCTAGATGCCCCTCACTGAATGAATGGATCCAAAAGCTGTGGTGTATATATATGTACACACAATGACGTTCTTCTCAGTTATTAGAAATAACAATATTGCAGTCTTTGAAGGTAAATGGATGACAATGGAAGAAATCACACTGAGTGAAGTTAGCCAAACCAGAGAGTCAAGGATTGAATGGAGGCTAGGTGTAACCCAGGCTTAGGTGAAAAGTAGTCATATTCATTTATTGGACCCACAAAGGGCATAGCAACACATAATCTAGGGGAACCATAGACATGTAGGGGGGAAGGGAGAGGGGAGTGGTTGGGGCTGGGAGAGGGAGGGAAGATTGGCAGGGATCTAGGGAGAAATCAACAATGTAGCATAATCTTTACCCCTCCCTCAGAAGACAAATAATATTTATGCAATCATTTAATTCCAGAAAATTCACAACCATATGTGTGTGTGTGTGTGTGTGTGTGTGTATACATGTATATTTGCTATAGGGGTGTAATATAGAAGAATCAAGAGACTAGGGTGTGGGCAACGTGAGGGTAACTGTGGTTTAGGATCAAATGCATATCTTGTTACTTTTAATGCATTTATTATTGTACCACAACTCAACTCCTCTGTAAAAAATAAATAAAATTAAAATAAAGGAATGATAAAGTGAAAAAAAAAATACTCTAAGCTCCCTGACAGCAGGAGTTATTTCATTTTAAAGTACTTTCTCTAATTATATATAAAAATAATAAGTATTGCAAAAACACAGTAAACTGCTAAGTATAAAGAAGAAAATAAAAATCATCTGTAGTCTCAGCATCAAGGAAAAACCATTTAAACTTTGTGGTTAATATCATTTCTACAAAACTATGTTTTGTAAATGGTGAAAGTGATTCCTTTCTCAAGGGACCAGCACCTCAAGTTTTAAATCCAATCAGATTTCAGTTCAAACCCTAACTCTAACACTTGGTAGGTAGGAAATAGGCATATTATTTAATCTCTTTCACCCCAAGTTCTCTCCCTTATAAAGAATAGTAATGACTATTTTACAAAATTATTGTGAGGACAAAGATAAGGTATATAAAGTGCCCTGTGGATAGTAGACATACCAAAAATATTTATTTTCATTTTGTTATTATTTCTAACGTGTCTTCTGTACATGTTTTGTTTAGTTTTGAGTTTGTGAAGTCTAAACTAATGAGGCTTTATAGTATTGACACTTGGGATAACCAGTACTGACATATAACTTGATTTATTACAGAAAGCTTAACCACACAAAAATCATATTCTTACTAAGTTTTTGAGCTCCACAGGAAACTTTAGCCAATAAATGTTTACATAACAAAAGGGAAATTTTATTTTCCTGTAACAACTTTTTAACAACTCATCCTGAGAAGTTGAACTGCAATTATTATTTTAAAATATGCAAATATAAAAACTGAATTCATTGTTAATAATTTTGGCCATTAGATTTAGTAATGGCTATTAATGATAGTAGGAACTAGTTGAGCTACTCCAGAGATGTAAAGATTACAAACCAATTGTTTATACCAAACTTATTGAGGTTTGGGTATCCCAACAAATAGAATTTTCTAACATTTAGATTATAGGATTTTTTTTTTGTTTTGTTTTCTTTTAGCCTCATTTCAAGTTATGGCAAATTAATATTTATTATGGCAGATTGCCTAAGTATTTGTTTTTAGATGAGAAATCACAGTTTTCATTTCCAAAGATTTTGAGTGAAAAGCCAGATATGTGATGATTTTGGTAGTTTAAAATGATATATCCACTCTCTGCTTCTCAGCTGAGAAAAAAAAAGACGCATCCATACTTATTCTATATTTAAAACTAATTGAGTATATAAAACATTTAAACTGACTATTTCTCTTTTATCTCTGAAAGACAAAATTTTTTACTCTAATACTACTACTTTGTAGTTCCAGATAGGACCTATGAAAAATCTTAGTCAACTTCATTATAGAATAATAAATTAGCATATCTTAATAATTAAATATGATGAAGAACATTAGTGTTGTAGGCTTTGGAAAAAATTATTAGATAACTTTTCAAGTATTTTGGATTTATCTAAATTAAAATTACATTTTCCAAGCCTTTTACTTAATATTTTTTTCATGTATGTTACAATTTAACACATTTTTTTACTCATTTTAACATCTGCCATCAAAATACTTTATAAGCACTCTTTTTATTTCCAAAAAGTTTCTAGGCTTCCTATGCTACTTTTTCTTTGAAAGCAATGAATAATTTCCTTAAAAGGTAACGAACTATGAGCTGGAGTGGTGGCTCAGCAGTTACGGCCCTTGCCCAGCGTGCGTGAGTTCAGGAGTTCAAACCCCAGCACACACATACACAACCAAGTGTCAGAGCAACAAAAACCATGTGAAAAACTCAATAAAATTTGATTCTCTCTCTCTCTCTCTCTCACTGTCCTCTTTAAAAAAAAAAAAAGGTAGGGAACTTTAAATTTGGGGTAGTTTAGATTCATCTCTGAGTCCTTTAATTTCAAGTTAAAATTAGATTTTAGCAAATATCCCTCATCTCTAAAGATCTGCAGAAATTTAGTTATTGTCCATTATTTCATAGGGAAGTACTGAGTGTATCATAGAGAAGTGTAAGAACCGAGGTCAGTGTAACTTCAAAGCCAGTGCCTTATCATTCTGCTATGCGGTCCCCAGGTTATATCTCCTCCCTCCATCTCTCTCCCATCTTCTCTCTCTCTCCCCTCCCTCCTTCCCTCTCAACAATTTCTTTCCATTCCAAGGATTGGAATAGAATAGAAGTATTACTTCATTTCATTCCTTTTACTGTTGGGTAAAGTGAACTTTCTAAACACTTTTGTATTTGAAGTATACTAAATAAGCTATGGGTTAGAGGAATTCTAAAATAAATTCTTTTGTGAAGTGAGTAATACCCATAAGTTATATGTTAATATATATTGCCTGTATTGTGTTGTCTTAAATTAGTCCTTTAGAAATGCTAAATGAAGAGGATTAATTGCCAACCTTTCTTCTACAATGCAAAGTGACAGAAGAATTTCTAAATTAGTAATTATAGCTAAGTATTAATAGTCTGTTTAGTTTGGTATTCTTTAAAAGCTATTTAGATAATTAAGAATGAATGTAAAAAAAGAATGTACATTTTTTACTACCTGCATTTTGAGAGAAATTTAAAAATACAAACTGTATATTTTCCTTCAATATACTTGAATTATTTTGCTGAATCATTAATATCCAGGACCAAGTGTCTTGACTATGTAGAGTCAGACGCCTTTTATAAATGGCTAGCTAGTATGTGTCACTTGTATTTTTATGTTCTTTCTCAGTAAAATCATACAAACAGAAGAATGTCCCATCTCTCAACACTTGGTTTCAGAATGGGTTCCATTAAGCAAAACAAAACAAGAACAAACCATAGAAAATGTGCATGAAAACTATATTCAGTAGTACTTCATTCATTTATATATGTGTGTGTGTGTGTGTGTGTGTGTGTGTGTGTATGTGCCTATACATACATATGTATATATAACAGCTAGAACAATAGAATATATATGTACATACATACACATTCACAAAGAGAATGAGAGAATGGCTCTTAATACCATAAGTTTCCTTTTGCGTATTGCATAATGTGGTTTTTATGCCTCTGGTTTCTTCCTCTGATTTAAAATATTCATACAAGTGTATGTGTATGTATATGTGTATATATACATATATAGGTATACATGTATAAATATATATATATATAAAAATAAGAGTGAATGAGGGAGGACTGAATAGAATGAGATACACTGAATATATATTTTATGAACATTTTGTATATTTGCATACTGTTTGTTTTGTTGTTTTGTTTTTTAACCCATTGCTAACCCTAGCACTGAATATATTCTCATATTTTATTTTATTGTGATACAACATGGAAATATTTTTTGAGTAGCTGAACTCTGCGCCTTTTTCCCACTATGCTATAGCAGTTGTCTCCTTTTATTTTTTATATATATACATATGTTTCTACATGTTTTTTATGTCTATACACATACAACATAAATAATATAATAAATACAAATAATAGCATATAATGGGAAAGTTTGAGGTAATTGCTTGTAATAATTTTTAAAGTGAAGAAAAATGTTTTTATTTAGTAAAAAGACTAAAACAGCCTTTCTCTTTACTTAGAAGAAAACCCTTTATATGATTAAAGTAACAAACAAAAATATGGCAGGATGATTCTTGACTGTTTACTTTCAGAATGTAAGTCATCCAAAAACCTTGGATAGTACATTTCAGAATTAAGTTTCTTGTCTTAACAAAGTGTTTGATTCTACTTACATGATTAATCAGTATTTCTTTAGTATTTTTTAAAATAAAAACAAAAGCCTGAGACTACAATTTCCAGGTCAGTATACTGATAGGGATAGAGGGAAGGTGTTGAGTTCTAATTCCGCCCCCCCACCTTTGTTTACCATGGTCTTTGGGTGTTATGATTTCCTCTTTAGCTCTTGGTTACAGTGAGAAGCTGTAGGATATTTAAGAACCCTGTAAGAGCTGGTGTGTTGTTCAGCTTTCAAACCACAGAAAAGTGTGAAAATTAGGTCAGACCTCATGAAATTTAAATAACAAAGCACTCTACCTAGTTTAATAATACCCTGGCTCTCCCACTGCTATATTTCTTGTGTCTATAAATGGAAACTATAATTTCTGATTTAGTATCACAATTTGAGATAGATTTCTTTCTTTCTCTTCCTATTTTCCTGAAACTGACATGTTTTATTACTTACTTTTCTTCTTCAGAATGGATTGGGTAGATGAATATTCCCATAATTCTTTTGACCTACAATGCTTATTAAACTCATTTCCTGGAGACTTGGAGTTCAAGCAGATCTTCAGTGACATTGATGAACAGATAGAACAAAATGCTACAAGGTAAATATTGCTGATTACTTTTTTAAAAGCTGTTTTCATGTTTTGTTTACATAAAATTTACCTAGTCTGGTTTTAATGGTTTTCTAAGATAATTTGGGGTTTTAATTATTATTAACTTCCTTGAAAAATATTGATTATACTCTCCTTTTTAAAGTCTAACACAATTGTCTTTATCTGATTAGTACTTTCATAAGACAAGAAAATATAAGCACCACTTTCGAAAAGACTAGAGTTTATTAAACCATTATTATTAAAGGTTTCTTAGCATTTGAAATATTAATGTCTTAGATTATATTTAATATGTTTAGAGTTAAGCATTCTTACTTGAAAGATAATCACAGTAATTAAAATGTTTAAATTAAGGTATTTAAATGGTAGTGAAAGACCACAATCACAAAGTTGCTGAAAACAAAACATTAAAAATAAGTTATTAGCATAAAATTTGTCATTTTGCACAATGTTTGTCATTTTAAGTCTTCTTCTCACCTAAATGAGAATCCCTAGTCTTCCTCACCTAATCTGAAATGTGGCTACCATATGCTGTGGTAAGCAGAGATAGCAAAGTAGTTTCTTACTAATAGATCTTACTCTATAAGTCAGTTCACTTATTTGAATCCTTTTAGTAATCCTTTAGTTTACCACATGTGGCTTACAAACATGCAAACAACAGTAAAAATTTCTACTATGCAGCAATACATAGCATTTTCTTTCTTAACATTAAGGTATAGTTTAAGTGGTTCAAAGAAAATAAATGAAACAAGTGAAATGTTCCTAATATATTTTTCTACTGTTTACATGAAAGTGCAATTAATTTGTCATCATCATAATGATATGCATAAAAATTTGAAAGATTGTTGGGGAATTATAATTAGAAATAAAATCTTCTCCTATCTCAGAAATCCTGCCCATAATACCAGTAGAGAAAGAAAACACTTTCATTATTGATTAAGAATTACACCAGAATATGTTGTACATCATAGACAGTCCACTAAGAAATTGCAAAGACAGAGAGGTATCTCACCGACTTACATACCAAGCAAACATAATCCGTTACACACATGTTGCCAAGGTAAACATCAGTAATACTCAAGGAAGAAGACAAGACAACACATTTTTTTCACACATAGTTCATCCTAACTTTACCATAGTATTTGGGGATAGATTTTTATCTGGAGGAGAAATAAATTTCTAATATCTTATGACAAGTGATAGTTTTGCAAATTGGAGCAAGGTATGTACTGAAGTTAGACTCTTAACTCTGCCCCAGGAAGTGGCCGAGAGAGGAGCTATCTGCCTTAGTAATTTGTGTTTCAAAAACATAACTCCCAGGTTCTTGAGGAGGGGTACTCTGGGTCCTGAAGCTGACAAAAGGAACATCTAGTCTTCTAAGGAATACATTTTCAAAAAGTAAAGAAGTAATTGTGATTAAATTTTCTAAGGCAAATGATTTAAGAAAAAGGAGAGAAGGGAAATCTTTTCCTTAAGTTTCAACAGAAAGAATTAAACTTTCACTTTTAGCTTGTATTTGCACATATATCATGCATATATTTATGTATTGTTTATATATTTTAAAGGTAGCATGTATATATGACAACCATATTGTTTAGAGTATATACTTGATATTATATATAAATGTAAAATAACTGTATAAAACCTTGGTATAAATATGCATTTGTGTAATTTTTAGTCTATATATTTATATGTTATACGATGGAGTTTCTAAACTAAAAGACCTTACAAATGAAAATAGTATTCACTTAAATAGATTAAGAAGTCATATCTAAATTTCAGATATGGTTACATTTTTTTAAATGGAAATTCTTTTTAAAGATAAATTTCTCCCTTCACAATGGCATTTAGGTCCATCAAAACAAAGTAAGCTTCTAAACTGATGTTTTTGCTATAGATAGCTTTGTTTTTATTTGTATGCCATCTGCACTTAATTTTCTGCCATACTTCATCAATAAAAAAAAATCACACTTAAAAGTGAAACAGTGATTAAAGTATTGTAGTTTGCATTCATAAATTTTTATTTAGGTTGAAACTCAGATGTTAGTGTAAAAAAGAAATTATAGTATGGAATATAAGGATATATTTTTTAAATTAAAAATATTTTATTACTCATATATTAAAACAAACCTCGAGCAGAACTACTTCAAGTGACCATTGATCTTCACAAGGGATAAAATAAGAGAGTAGCTGTATGTGCTGTATGCTACATTTAGAATCAAGTCTATTTTTCATCAAATTCAATTATGTTTTTATTATACTCTAGAGAATAAACATAATAGTATAGGGTGTATATATTTTTAAAAATAAAATACTGAATAATAACTATGCTTCAAATGAGTGTAAATCATTTATGCATTCATTTATTGGCTTCTAACAGAATAGCTTTTAGAAAATTGTGTGTCATGACGAATCAGTTATACTACACTTACACTGCAGTAGCTGAATTACCCTTGGCATTTTTTGTATTCTAACAGTTCTGTTTATCTCCCAGTGGTGTACATTGAATAAGTAATGAACATCTGTATGATATAGGTCTTTCCTAATACTTTAAAAGAAAAAAAATTAGCAATACATTTTTAAATAAAGTACTTTTTCTTACACTTGAATTTTTAAAGCTGTGTTTTTTAAAATGACCCTGACATCTTAAGTGTGAATTCTTTCCCTCTTCTTAATATCATCAAATTTTATGAGCTAAGAGGGTTCTCACCTCCTCAATGCAGTGATTTATCAGAATGGACCAGTGTGCCCAGAGGTCACTGAATCTTCACCTGCCCTCAGGAGAAGCAGTCATTCTCTAAAGCCATTTTCACTTTTACATCCTGTTTTCCACTCAAGTCAGAGCTGGGTGACTCCTGGTTCTGATGATCAAAACCAGTGACAATGAATCATTTACTTTGAACACATAGCAAAATTGATAATGAGAAGGTAAATAACCTGCCATGGAAGAATGCTATAAATGTTATATCTACAGAGTCAGTCAACTAACTGAAACGTGCACGTAACACATTTTTTTTTTAGCTGACTGGAACTCATTATTTTAATAAGATATTGACATATAGATGTTCTCTTTTTTTTTAATTTTTTATTTTTGAACAACCTTACAAGATTTTAACAAAATAATATAAAATGTGTATAAATTGTGTATATATTCTGGATGTTCTCTTGAACTCATAATATAACTTAGAATGATTTTTGCCCTGTTAATGTTCAGTTAGACACATATATTGTATCTTAAGAGTCTATTTTATTCTCCTATTTTTCCAATTATAGACAACCTCCGTGTGTACCTCAGGAAGCAGGTTTTGCTGGTATTGATATAAGATGTCTATGTATTTTTGTAATCTAAAGAAAAAGCAGCAAGTGCTACCAAAGAAGAAACCGTTGATTTTAATTTAGGAAATGTGAGGGAGGAGGAATATTGTGGTAGAATATTAGGATTTCTAAAATTTAACCATGCTTATTAATGAGAGTATACATGTCTTATTAGTCATGTTTATTTTTCATATAATGCTTAAATTTTCTGAGCTTTATATGAAAATTGTCTTTTAGAGTTTTCCACGTGGTAGGTAAAGTTAGATTTCCGATGTTTATACCTTGTTTGGGGTTTCTTTATTCTATACTCCATTTAACAGAATCCCTACCTCTTCTCCCATCCTACTGAACAAGACCAGACCAAATAGAAAACAGAAATGGGCCACTCTTTTCATTTATAATTGAACCAAGAATAAGGCCTAAAACACCACTTTGGAATTTCCTCTGGCTCAGTCCTCACAGAGTCCTCAGTCTCCCCTTCTCAGGGCAGACTGCCTTCTAAGTAGCCTAAACTTTCCCTTGCCCCATTCATAAATTGCCCACTTCTAAAACTTCCCCAGTCTTAGTGATGCTTATAGTTAGCAGTGGCAGTGAGTGGAAAGAAGACAAGCCACTCTCTCTCATGGTGTCTTTTGAACCACTTTCTCCTCAACACCTCTGTCACTATTAACCACGTTATTTTGAATGAATGTGCTGCTTCTTGTTCCTTTCTCCATCATTATACGTGTTGTCCTCAGTGCTTCCCTTAAGCCTGTGCTTAAAGGTAAAATGTGGGTCAGTAGCTCCAATGGATGATCGTTAACAGATGCTTTCAAGTAATATGTGCATTTTAGGCATGTGACTTTTTGTTAAGGTATGACTTTTATTTCTGTGTGTGATAGTTTCACTTACTATAGGTCATGAGGCATAAAGGCAATAGAGAATTGTTGTTTGAGGATATTCCTAAATAGCCTTGTAATTACCTTTCCATGGGAAATAAAGGGAAGTACATGTCTGCCTGCTTCTTAACTGTTAAGATAACTAAAATGCAAATTATTATTATACAGACCCAATGTGCATATTTAACCAGTTATAGTTGGGCCACTATTTCCCAAATAAATACCATTATTATGCTGGTATTTCTAATAACCAATTGGAAGTAAACCCCCGACTTCTAAGATAACCATCTATGGGCCTGTTGAGACCTGGCCTTCTCCTGAGGACAAGAACAGGGGAGGAAACACTACCAGAGGACTGAGCCCCAGTAACAGACATGGTCAGACTGTGGCTGACCCATTTTTCCTGATGGATGAGAGTTTGAAATAAAATTCAACCCTGTCAACCTTTCTTAGAAAATAGCCTTGTCCAGAATGCAGCAGAGTCAGTACCTTGTCTAAAAAAGGTCATTAACACCAGGACCATTGCTAATCACAATCCTAATCCTAGACTGTAATGACTGTCCTTCCTAATTTAAAGACTTTATTTTCTGCTTTAAAGACTAATCATTACTGAATTACCTAAAACAATCATAAAACACTCTTGCCTAAACCAGTCTTGGCACATAGTAAGCTAGAAGACAGTAATATGTTTTAGGGATGTTCTTTAGGCCTCTATTGTGCTTGCTTTATTTTAAACTAGAATGGAGTTAGATGAGTAGAACATGATAAAAGAAGCTGTCTTCAAATGATAGTTTTAGTATTTTTACATTCTAATAGTAATATGGTAAAATTTCAAATAGTAGAGAAGGGCAAAGATGAGGAAGTTTCCCTATTCCACTCTCCCTTCTAGTATTCTTATGAACCTGCCTTGATTATTTTTATATAAATTTCCAGAAATATTCTTTATATATACATGTATGCACACAAAAATCCATTTCAGGGTTTTTTTTTCCAAAACTGGATGTGTATTGTGATTATGTGTATGTGCATGTGTATGTTTACTTATATGTTTAAAAAATCTCTCCAAACAATTCTGCCTCATTCTTTTAAATTTTACTTGTGTGGGCATGCAAGTAACACAATTTATTAAACCAGTTCCCTCTTGATAAGCATTTGCATTATTTTTACTCTTTTTGCTATTACTGCACACACAATGGATATGTAATATCCTTCAATCTTCGTGAGAATTATCTGTGAGTTAGTTAGCTACACAAAATTGTTCTCTAGCAGTGCTGCAGATGAGGTCTGTCCAGTGGGCAGCATGTAGAATGTATGCTATATGCTTTCCATTCTCACACTCTGACCATCGGTGTTATTAAAACCCTTAGTTTCTCTTTTATTTTGTTTTGTTTTTTGTTACTAGGAATTGAACCCAGGGGTGGTTTACCACTGAGCTACATCCCCAGTTCTTTTTTATTATTATTTTTCATTTTCTATTTTGAGAGAGTTTTGCTAAGTTGCTTAGGGCCTTGCTAAGTTACTGAGGCCCCCTTGTTGAACTTGCAGTCCTCCTGGTGTGCACCACCATGCCCAGTTTAAAGCCCTTAGTTTCTAACATCTAGTCTAATCTATTATATGATTGAATTTATCAGTAGAGGTAAAGCTGTAATCCAGATATGGTTCCAGATCACTTCTGTTCTCATTGTTACATAATGTTCTCCATTTCTCTTTTTTCCCTCTCTCTTAGGAAGAGAATCAAGGGAATTAGCTTAGAGTGCATGATAGTCCAGATTCCCCACTTCTCTTTCTGATTTTAGTTTGTATATTTTCTGTGAGATAGACCACATTGTGCTAAATTTACAAAAGCAAGTCTCATACATTAAAAGAAGGACCCTTAGTTATGATTGCTTGTCATGGGTATTAAACTACCATGTGCTGAAATTTTTCATTATGTTAACATAGCTCTGTGCCTCTTCCATATTGCTTCTGTCTCTATAGTCTATGAAAAATGATGCAAATCAGATATAAATTTAGGAAGCAGAGATTTAAAACTATGTGTCTAAACACAGATATAATTCTAGGCTCAGTCTTTTTGCCAATACCAGCTCATTCTGGTAGAGTCCTGCCACTGACTGGAATTGGACTGGGAGACAGGGTACAGGATGAGGAGGAAATAGATATTTTACAATTGTTTTAATTTTTAAAAACATTTTAGACTCTTTTTTGTTTGATAAGCCTCCAATGGGTCTGGGGTTTCCTGAAGCCATCTGAGCCATTCCTGAGCATCTCTAAACTATTGTAGTAAGATTGGTGGTATAAAGCAACAAATCAACAGAAAGCCTTAACTCTAAAATTTCTTTCATGTTATGTTCCTCATACTAAACTCTGAAGGAAAGATGAGTTAGTGATAGACAAGAATCTTGGGAGGCTATTAATAAATACAGACAAGAGATGATAAGGACCTGAGCCAAGTCTTTGATAAAAGAAACAGAAAGGGAAGGAAACATATGAGAAAGATGTAAAAAGATCGTGTTAATGGAATTTGATGTCAAGGGTGTTTGTTTTCCTGTAGTTTTAACTACATTAAGTTATAACTTTTTAAAATAACTGAAACCTCTCTGAAATAGAACACAGTTCAGCATAAATGTTAATTTTCTTATTCATTTTAGCCATTGAAGTAGTTATTATAGTAACCCTTTTTTCCTTTTATAAATATTATTCAGAGAAGTCCTTGTGTCATGAAAATAAAATAAATTTTTGTTTCATGACTGACTTATAGTTTAATTAAATACTAATTTTTATAAATCATCCCTTGTTCCTGAAAATTAACTGGTAATCTTAAGGAATTTTAGTAACCTATTTAGATAAACCGGGCTTATCCAAAAACTAGAAAATTCTCTTTGCCTCACAACTATTTATTTATGCTTTTAAACACATATGACAAAAGTGAAAAAACTTTTTTCTTAACCTGAACTTATATTGTTGATATGAAGTACAAGTAAGAGCATCAAAAATGTAAAAGCTGTAAAAAAAAATTAACATTTGGATTTTCATATTATAAAAATAGTCTTTAAACTCTGCTATGGGATTTCTACCCTAATTCAAGAAATAAAATTTTAAAAAAATATTCCAACATTCAGTGAAAACACACGTTTTTTTACAACCTTTACATCAAAAAAAATTCTCATAATTTTTGCCAGTGGAGCAGACTTTTTTCCTTTTAATTATTTTGTGGCTGCATAATAAAGACTATATTTTAAATCTTAGAGAAGGTTTGCAATATGTTTAAATTTCAAGATTTTATTCTATAATTCTTTTCCATTCTTTTTCTCAGTTTCTCTCTCTCCCAGTAACACCAGACTAATATTAGTGGGTTCTTATTGCTGCTGTTGATATTTAATGCCATCTGTTTAACTTCAAGAAATCTTAATGTTTTCAGAAGTAAGGTAGTGTATCTATATATACACACACATATATTTTTATATATAGATCTGTGAATGTAGGTGTGGTCATAAAAATAAAATCAGAATTTTTATTATCTAAATAAATATAGATTTAAAGTGAGACAGAGTTGAGGTTAGATAATTGGTACTGAATTCTGAGGAGTGTGGTGTCAATGAATTGTAGAGTGATTCTATAAATTCTTATATTCCAGTAATCTAGGAGTGAAAGTTGAATGATAAATTTTACAGATAGCCAAAATTTTCTTCTTTGGCTTTTAAATAATGTCTTCATTTTTTTTCACTTTCCACATTTTTGTTGATGCTTTATAATTGTACATAATGATAGAATTTGTTGCTACATATTCAGACATATACATAGTAGAACTATATAATCACTCCCTAGCACTTGCCTCCTCCCTCTCCTCTTTTCACTCCCTGGTTCCTTTCTTTACTGATTTGATTTTCATGAGATCACCGCCATCACCTTTCTTTTCATTTTTCCTTTCTAACTTCCACATATGAGAGAAACCATATAACTCTTCACCTGAGTTTGGCTTATTTTGCTGAACGTAATGGTCTCTAGTTTCATCCATTTTCCTGCAAATGGCATAATCTCATTTTTCTTGTATGATTGAATAAAACTCCATTGTATATCTATATACCACATTTTCTTTATCCATTCATATGTTGATGGATACCTAGGCTGGTTCCACGATTTGGCTATTATAAATAATGATACTATAAACATGGATATGCATGTATCACTATAGTGTGATGACTTTAATTCTTTAAGATAAATATCAAGGGTGGTATAGCTAAGACACACGGTTGTTCTGTGCCTAGTCTTTAGGGGAACCTCCATACTTGTTTCCATAGTAGTTGTACAACAGTGTAAAAGTGTTCCTTTTTCTCCACATCCTCTCCAGCATTTATTGTTGTTGGTTTTTGTTTGTTTTTTGGTCCAAAGGATTGAACTCATGGGGACACTTAGCCACGAGCCACATCCCCATTCCTTTTTAATTTTTGTTTGTTTGTTTGTTTTGGGACAGAATCTTGCTAAGTTGCTCAGGGCCTTACTATGTTACTGAGGCTGGCTTTGAACTTGCTATACTGCCTCAGCCTCCTGATCACTGTGATTACAGGTGTGTGCCACCACACCTGGCTATTGTTTGTATTCTTGATGACTGTCATTCTGACTGATGTGAAATAAAATCTCAGTGTAGTTTTGATTTATCTTTCCCTAATAGCTAATGATGTTGAACATTTGTTCATATATGTCTTGGCCATGTGTATTTCTTCTGAGATGCATCTTTTCAGTTCATTTGCCCATTTATTAATTAGGTTATTTGGGTTTTTGGTGTTAAGATTTTTTAGTTGTTTATATATTCTAGATATCAATCTTCTGTCAGAATAGCTAGCAAAGATTTTCTCCCATTCTGTAAGTTCTCTCCTCATATTCCTAATTATTTCCTTTGCTATACAGAAGCTTTTTAATTTGATGTCATCCCATTTATTAACTTCGGGCATTATTTCCTGAGCTTTAGGGCTCCTGTTGAGAAAACTATTGCCTGTGCCTATATGCGGCAGGATTGATCCTGTTTTCTTCTGGGAGTTGCATAATTTCTGGTCTGATCTATATCTTTAATCCATTGTTTTTTTTTTTTTGTTTTTTTTTTTT
>PVKS010012152.1:0-11424 GCA_004027875.1 Aplodontia rufa | reverse complement strand
ATTTGTTAAAAAAAGGTTGTCTTTTCTCCAATATATGTTTTTGGCACCTTATCAATGATTAGATGACTAAACATGTGGATTTGTTTCTGTGTCTGACATTATATCCCATTGGACTGTGTCTGTTTTTACACAAGTACCATGCCGTTTTTGTTATTATACCTTATAATATAATTTGAAGTCAGGTATTGTGATCCCTCCAGCATTGCTCTTTTGGCTTAGAATTGCATTGGCTGTTCTGGGTCTTTTGTTCTTTCAAACGAATTTTAGGATTGTTTTCTCCTGTTCTGTGAAGAATGTCATCAGTATTTTGATGGGAATTGCATTTAATCGGCACATTGCTTTTGGGTACATGGCCATTTTAGCAATATAATTCTGCCTGTCCACAAACATGGGAGTTCTTTCCATCTTCTAAGGTCTTCTTCAGTTTCTTCCTTCAGTGTCATATAGTTTTAATTTAGAGATCTTTCATGTACTTGGATACTTGGTTAGATTTATTCCTAGGTTTTTGTATGTGTGTGTTTTTGTTTTTGTTTTTTGTTTTGTTTTTGAGGCTATTATGAATGAAACTGTTTTTCCTAATTTCTTTCTCAGAAGATTTGTTATTGACATGTTGGAAAGCTATAGATTTTTGTATGCTGATTTTGTAATCTTTTACTTTGCCAAATTTGTTTATTAGCTCTAGAAGTCTTTTGGTCGAGTTTTGGTGGCTTTTGTAATTTGTTTTTTTGTTTGTTTGGGTTTTTTGTTTATTTTTTATTCCTACATATAGGATCATATCATCTGCAAACAGTGGTAATTTGACTTCTTCCTTTCCTACTTTTATCCCTTTTATTTCTTTCTCTTGTGTAATTGCTCTGGCTAGAATTTCTAGCACTATATTAAATAGGAGTAGTGAAAGTAGATGTCCTTATTCTTGTTTCAGATTTTTTTTAAGAGAGAAGGACAGTGAGAGAGAGAGAGAGAGAGAGAATCAGTTTTTATTGAGTTTTTCACTTGGCTTTCCTTGTTCTGATACTTAGTTATGTATGTGGGTTGATGGGGTTTGAACCCGTGTACTTGCACATGCTGGGCAAGCCCCGTAACCACTGAGCCACTGCTCCAGTCCCCTTGTTTCAGATTTTAAAGGTAATGGTTTCAGTTTTCCCCCATTTACTTTGAGGTTGGCTTTGGGTTTTTCATATATGGCCTTTATGATGTAGAGGTGGGTGCCTTCAATCCCTAGTTTCTTTGTGTTTTCATCATGATTGGGTGCTGAATTTTGTGGAAGCCTTCTCTGCATCTAATGAGATGACTAAGTGATTTTTGTCCTTAATTCTATTTGTGCAATGAATTACGTTTATTAATTTGTGTATGTCAAACCATTCTTACATCTCTGGGATAAAACCAACTTGGTTGTGATATACAATCCTCTTAATATGTTCTTGAATATGATTTGCTAATATTTTATTAAGGATTTAGCATCAAAGTTCATCAGAGATATTGGTCTTTAGTGTCTATCCAAGTTTTGGTATGAGTGTGATACTAGCTTCATAGAATGAATTTGGAAGTGTTCCATCCCTTTGTATTTCATGAATAATTTGAGAAGTATTGGCATTAGTTTTTTTTCAAAGATTTGTTAAATTTCAGCTGATAATCCACATTCTGTATTTTAAAAATGGTTTATGAATTGATTTATACAGTCTCTTAGTAATACATCTACTTGCACACATCATAAACTTAGATAATTCGAGTCATTATAATTAAAGCACATTGAGGTTCAAATTAGTATGAAAAGTTGAGATTTATGAAAAGGCATAGAGTACTATGATAAATACTCATGCACCCAGCATCCAGTTTAAGCAACAAAGTGTTACCAGTATAGCTTAAACTCTCTGTACCTTTTTCCAACCTCTTCCCACTTCCATCCCACCCTACCACAGCGTAATGTTGGATCATTCAAGTGCATTTTCTCATAGTTTTACCACCTACATTTATAATTTTGAGCCATATGTAGCATTACATGGAATACTTTCAAAATAGTATATGGATGGTATCATACTTTGTGTACCCCCTCAACATTATATTCATTAGATTCATCCATTTCATAAGTGTATTTCTACTTTATTTTTAAACTTATTTTGAATTATCCAGTCCTTTAATCATTCTTCTGTTGATGGACATTTAGGTTGTCCCCAGGGGTTTTAATATTACAAATAAAGCTAAGAATATGCTTTAAAAAGTCCTCATTAGGGGCTGGAGCGGTGGCTCAGCAGTTACAGCACTTGCCTGGTAGGTGTGAGGACGCAAATTCAAACCCCAGCACCACATATACAATGAAGTACACAATCAAGTGTCCCAGCAACAAAAGCCACATGAAAAACTAAATAAAATTGGTTCTGTGTTTCTCTCTGTCTCTCTCGCACTGTCCCTCTCTCTTAAAAAAAGAAAAAAAAAAGTCCTCATTAAGCCAACTAATGTTGTAAATTTGAATTTAAATTGTTTTGGGAAGAAAGTGTACTACTGCTCTTGGACTCTTGTTTAGATTTTACATTAATGTTTGGGATACAACAATAAATGTGCTAATTACTTTCCTCTTGGTTGAATTAGTTTGGTTATTTTTTGTGCCTGACCTTACTTCTAAAGAAAATTTGAAACAATTTACATTTAAACAGACAATCCTTAAACCAAAGTAAAGACAAGTGCTATGTTACTCCCAAAAACCTAGTCTAACATCTCACGTCTTCAAAGTCTAATGATATGTGGACCTCCTCCAACTCCAGATTACCATCTGTATCAGCAGGATTACTACACGTATTTGAAAATAATTTGTTTAAAAAGAGAGAGAGGGAGAGAGAAAGACAGAATCAATTTTCTTCAGTTTTTCATCTGGTTTTCGTTGCTCCAACACTTACTTGTGTACCTGGTGCTTGTGGAGCAAATCCAGGTCCTCGCGCATGCTAGGCAAGCATTGTAACCGCTGAGCCACTGTTCTAACCTTGAAAATAGTTTTTGACATATGATTTTTGAAAAACCTTTGAAATGTTGAAAGTTAATTTTTATTTTAATTTTTGTCTCAATTAAAGATAAATTGTCAAATTTAACATGTATGTCACCAAACTGACATACATCTTAAACTTTGAAAATATTCTGGACTTTAAATGATTTTTTAGAACAAGGTGTATAAACAATGGTGAATGGCAGATTGACGAGATATTTAGCCAACTAAAATCAAAATTAGATGCCAATAATGAGTTCTGATGCTTTAAAATTGTGACAAAATTACTTTAAAAGGAAGCTCAACTGCCTTATATATATCAATGAGGGAGGTCCCTTGAAATGCAACTGTTTAATCCCTTTATCAATGTTTGGACAAATTATTAAAACATCTAGCCCTCTGAAGGCTTTACCCTATTTATAAATTGTAGTTATTGGCCTCTACCCAGATTCAGATGTTAGAGATTAGCCTAAAAGCTGATTCCTGATTGAAACAGATTTAGGTAGACTAAATGCTGAGCCTTTCCAATCATATCATTGTAATCTATTGGGTTTCATTGAATTAAACACATGAGGATGCTATAATAAGAACCTTTGATAAAGGGTCCCTAGAGTTAAGATGTATGTCTAGGGCATCGTGTTTCTTAGTCCATTCTAGTGCTTAGGTAAGTTAAGAAAGTATATGCCATTCTCTTGTGAGATTTAGAGCTGGTGTTCTGAATAAGACCATCCCATCAGGAAATTGAGTGGGCTGTGTCCAGAGGAGGTATTATTTTTCTTTCCTTTGTTTTCATGAAAGGCCCTTTGATTCTCAGAACTATTTTTTCCCCAAGATAATTTAGTTTGAATTTGCTCATGCTCAGAAATCTCCTAAAAATCTGTAATCTTACTTTTACAATGCATGTTTTATAGTAACCTACACCTGATGAATGTTGAAGAGTCATTCACAAAACATCAATTTTAATAATCAGAGCTTGTTTTCTAAAACCTACATGGTTCGATCATATGAAGCCTATAATTAATATCAATTATATTTTCAAAATATAACTTTGCCTTTTCGTAACAAATCTTGATAGTCTCCTAAGAGACAATTGCACAACTGTCAATTTTGGGTGAGGGGATTCAGCTTCAAAGGAATTTACAAGTTTTCTTGCAGTTTAGATATGCTGCCATCAGGTGGTAGTAATATGTCATATCTGTGCAGCTCCACAGATGATTCTCTGCTAAAGGTCACAGTTTACAACACAATCATTTATAATGATGCATGTGAGAAATATATATGGAAATTAAAATAACAATACATATTGTTTTATCAGAGTTAATAATGCTTTGAATGGAATTTTTAAACATACTTGTATGTTTCAATTGGATGTTTTTCTCTTCTTTGTTGAGTAAGCATTTCATTTTATGCCTTATAAACACTTGGAAAATATAGAAAAGTAACATTAAAAACCCACCTGAGTTGATTTCATCACCCAAATATAATTGCCATTAACCTTTGCTTCATTTCCTTGGTGTTTTTTTTTTTTAACATGCATTGTGGAGGGGGAGGTACCAGTGATTGAACCCAGAGGTGCCTAACCACTAAGCCACATCTCCAGCCCTTTTTATTTTTTATTTTGAGATGGGGTCTCACTGAGTTGCTTAGGGACTCACTAAGTTGCTGAGCTGGCCTCAAAGTTGGTATCTTCCTGCCTCAGCCTTCCTCCTGAGCCTCCCAAATCACCTGGGATTACAGGTGTGCACCACCGTGCCCAGCTTAATATGCATTTTTTAGTATGTGTTTGCATAACACATGCAATATTTAGTATATGTTTTTCTGGAATGAAGTCTGGTGACTACAGAACGTGTTTAGATATAGTAACATTGCATATAGAGCTTGTATCCTTTTAAACTTACAAGCTCTTTGTAATTACTTCATGACTTCTTAATATCCCAAAATTAAAGTTTTCCCTAATTAATATCACTATTCACCTGTTGGTACATAATGTCAGTGTCTGATTTTCACAGACATCAGAATATTTTTTTCTCTGCCTTCTATATACTACCTATCAAGAGAGCCATTATTGCATTTTATCTATGGTTGGTATTTATTTTAACACAAAAGAATTTCTAATTCATCTATGAGTAACTTGTTATTGCATTTTTCTGCCAGAAAAATCGAACTCTCAGTTTTCATCTATAAATGAAAATGTAGAGAGTCTGTTATTGTTTTCATATTGTATGAATGTTTTATAGTTTTGTAAATTGTACACAAAAACCAGGTACCACATACAAACATTTCAGGGCCTGTGATATTCTTACATGGAATAATTACCTACTTCCTATAAAAATAATTATTTCTTTCCCTTTTTTTTTTAGCATAGAACGCTGCATTAAAGAAATACAGTCTGAAGTTAACAAACAATGCCCAGATGTGCAGCTGCAAACAACAACTGACTGCTTTGAATGGCTAACTAACTATCATTATAATACATCTAAGTCGCCTTCTATCCCCCATGGAGATCTGATAGAATTCCTCAAAACGCTGGTAAATAAAAAACAAATACCACATTGTTTTGTAATGGAATGGGATGGGTGAACAGATAATACAGTTCCTTCCATTTCTACGTGTAAATATTTATTTTAGTGATGATATGAGCTGCCGTATCAAGTGGTTTATGTTTTCATTTTGTTCCTATAGCCCCAACAGAATCCAGCGAGCTATTTGATTTTTTTCAACCAATAAAGTGAAATTTTATATAAATAGCAGTTAAATGTAATTTCTGGGTGATTTGTGGTATGATGTATGGCATATCAATATCAAAAAATATATTGATGGGGACTGGAGCAGTGGCTTGGCGGTTAGGGCGCTTACCTGGCATGTGTTAAGTACATGGGTTCAAATCCCAGCACCCACGTATACAATTCAGTGTCAGAGCAAAGAAAGCCATGTGAAAAACTCAATAAAAATTGATTCTCTCTCTCTCTCTCTCTCTCTCTCTCACTATCGTCTCTTTAAAAAAAATGTATTAATGTATACTGCAGTTGTCTACCAGAGAAGTTCATACTCATTATATTTTGTGTCCTTCACAACTACTAATTTTCTCTATAGTTGATATTAAACATAGTAAGATTCCTATCAATTTTATCTATTAGGTGGCCTGTGTCATTTTCTGCATTTCCAACCTTTACTAATAAGTAGTTCTTTTCAATCAAGTCAGCAATTTATAAAAGATCATTGTTAATTGATGGAGAATTATTGTGTCAATCATTTTTTGATACTGGCCACCCTCTACATTGGGGAAGTCTTAACTTTCAGTATGAACAGTTGTTTCATTATACCTACATCTACAAGGGTGGCTAACTTTTAAAACTAGATTCCCAGAGAAACAATACAATTTTAGAAAGCAGTATTTCTGTAGCCATGGTTTTAATTTAATTTAGGGCCAAAGAAAGGAACACTTTTGTCTAAACATCAAACATTGACTAAGGCAGATGTGGAAAATATCTTGAGGTTGTAGATGGCTTAGGATGACAGAATCAGATGAAAATAGTTTTTGAATGTTGTTATTATTACAGATGTCTCTTTAATGTTTACAGAGTAATAAAAGGAAGAGAAAGGAAGACTATGCCCTCAAGCCTTAATCTTTTAAGAAAATTCTCTCACCCATTATCTCCTGAAGGTGGGGTCTTGAAGAATAAATATGGATATAGTTATTCCTTTAATTTCTATTAAGAGCCATGTGTATTGAATTTCATTAATATTGATGTAATAATGCTTTCTCATTTAATTAAAAGCAAGAGCTTTTAATTATCTTTTAATCTGTCACTCGTAAGTCATTCTCTATTCACTGCAGGGCAAAGGCCGCTTTAGTTTTGCTCAAACTCATTAGACTGATAGGCTTGTGCCAGGCCTAGGGTTTTTTGTTGTTTTTTTTTAACATAATCGAGCGTGTTATTTTGAGGAAGGAACCACATTATTAAAACAGATCCAGATTAAAATGACCTTATTATCAAGTTTCTCCATACTAAATGTGTTGATTTTGATGCCATTTTTCATACATTTATTTTTTCATAGAAAATTTGTATTAATTATCTAGCTATTCAAGAAACAGAGGTTCTTGTGCTAATTATAGTGAAGTTATTTTCAAAATTTAAGCAATCATACAAAACACATGTTTTAAACCTCTGCAATCTATTGTTCTCTGTTTGATCAAATATTTACAGTTATTAACTGACTTAAAGAAACCCAAGGGTGAGGCACAAAGATAATCATTTGCCTTGGAGAATTTATCTTAGTGCTGACATATCATGAACTCTATCTAAAGACATTTCTTTCCGGAAGTATCAGAAGAACTAATAACATGAGTGAAGAGAGAGAGAGAAACTACTAACTTCCACTCTGTGGTAGCTAGAGGATGGTAGAAAGAATGCAGAGGAAGGAAATGAAGCCAGGAATCCAGTCTTGGTTCTCTGCCTTATTTTATATGATGTTTCCAAAGCACTGGGTCATACTTCACGTTAGTGTCCCTATTTGTTAGCTGGTGTTTTTTTGTTTTTTTTTTGTTTGTTTGTTTGTTTTTTTTCAGGGCTGAGGACCAAACTCGGGGCCTTGTGTGTGCTAGGCAAGCGCTCTGCCACTGAGCTAAATTCCCAACTCCTATCAGCTGGGTTTTTAAATATCTGTGCCACAGAGTTTTCATGGTCAATAATCCAGAGAATATATAGAAAATGCTTTTTATGTAATAAAACATATAGATACTGGGTATAATTATTACACATAGAACATTGAATTCTCATTGTAAAGCTTAAAATATAGAAAGCAAATGCCAGAAATTTGTTTAGGAGTTGTTTGTAATTCTGAAGCGTACATAATCCTGTGCAGTCTTTATCAATAAGAAATTTCAAAGCTAGTCTGATTTTTATAGCATTTGGTGCTTTACTTCCATTTCTCTTGTACTCAGCTTGTTTGTACTTAGAGAATATAAACTATTTCAGTTTTAGGTGAAATAGATATAATTAGGAGAGTCAGAATGTAAGAAGAATATGTGTATGTAATTCAAAGTCCAGGAATAAAGTAATTTTTGTCCTTGTATTATTTGTAATTATACCCACCATTGTTTTTCTATCAGCACAGAAGTATAAAGGAATAATTTCATATTATCTTTTAAGGAATGATTCTTTATCCCATTTTGAGTTAGTTATTTCTTTGGATTCTCAGATTAATTTTCTAAGTAAAATAATTTCTAACATGGTTCTCAGAAAGGAATTTAAATGAAAGTTGAAATCTTTTAATGTATTAAATTTTATTTCTCAAGATGGTAGCTATTAGTAACCCCTAGGCAGATACTGTATTTAAAGATCTCTGCTCTATTCTAGAATGATTTTAAGCATTGTGTGTTCATTTGGGATTTTATAATAATAAGTACACTCATTCAGGCATGAAAATTATCTGCCAGGAATTAATTAGGGGGCATGATCTTGAATTTATTTTGTCTTAGAAATACATTTCAATCACTGTTTTACTGTATATGTTAATACAGAGAATTTTTAAGCTGCACCTTCATCCAGCTAAAGTTATACTGTTTGTAACATTAAAAACTAAAAAGTACATGTCTAGAAATCTTTGCTGAAAAGATTGTTAATCAGCTGGACTTTATATAATTTTTTAAAATAATTTTATTCAGTTTTTCATGTGGCTTTTGTTGCTCCAGGACTTTGTTGTGTATGTGGTGCTGGGATTTGAACTTGCTTACTCGTGCATGCCAGGCAAGCACAATAACCACTGAGCCACTGCTCCAGCCCCTAGACTTTACATGATTTATAGGCCATAAAAGCTTATTCTAAAATGTCTGAATTGATTAAATTCCAAATACAAAAAAGAAAAAAAATTTCGAAAAGCATCAGAGTATTGATTCTAAATTTTAAAAAATTATGAAATTATTTATCTTTGTAGAAATAACATTTTCATATTACACTATGATTAAATCACATTTCTAATGTTACGATTTACTTTTATCAGCAAGATTTGTTGAAGAATGAACTAAATCAAGAAGAAATGATTATGGATTTACTTTGGGACCTCTCCTGCTGTAGCAATGTTTCATTCCCGTCGACTCTAAGTGAAACATCTTTCCATTTGCTCTCTAGAACTTCCCTTCATTCTGTTGAAGACCATTCATCTGTGGATGTAAAGTCTATATGGGATGATATAAGACTGCATCTTCGACGCTTCTTAGCAAGCAGATTACAAAGTCATAATGAAATAAACAATTCACAGCAAAAAGTAGCATTGAAAAGCCAATGTGTACAGCAACTCTTGTTTCTTTATCCAGAATCAGAAGTTATCATAAAGTACCAAAACATACAGAATAAACAGTTGGTTAAACTTCTGCAGAACTGCTTTCCCTCTTACAGCACAGATTCAAATTTGGATGTAATAGCTCATGGATTCCAAAGTACAATGCTTACATTATACTCAGTGATAAAAGAGGATTTTGATACACTGTATGCAATTTTAGCTCCATCCTCAACAGTGAAATTCATTAAAGAAACTTACCTGGATACAGTTACAGAAGAAATGACAAAATTTCTTGAAAATTTTTGTGAGTTGCAGTTCAAAGAAAATACAGTTCCTGTGGTTAAAACAAGCAAGAGCTCCAGCAAGCACAGAGGAGCAGTGCATGCTTTTGGTTAGTGACATTTCAATTTCTTGATTGGTTTAACTTAATCTTTTTGATACCTTTTAATTTTCTGGGTTTTTGTTGTCTGGTTGAATCTTATTGCAAATTTGAAAATAAATAAAAAAATAAATGTAATGAAATTTTTCAACATGCATTTCTCATGCATTCTATGTATAGTCATAGGGGTGTTTTCTTTCCTGTTAAATTGTTAATGATATTGAAAATGTAAGCCAAAGTTTTACAAATAGGAGTTTCATTTCACTGTTGCTTATAGCAGATGATAAAGTATTGGGCAAAGCACATACATACATAAACATGCAGTTATATGTATTAAAAAAAGCATAATCGGGGTTGGGGATTTAGCTCAGTGGCAGAGTGCTTGCCTTAGCATGCACAAGGCCCCGAGTTCAATCCTCAGCGCTGAAAAAAAAAAAAAAAAGAAAGCATAATCCTTAATTCATTGTATCTTCCAAAACAAAGGATTATTGGGTAAAGACAAATTGCTAAAAATTCATTGAAATTTGCATTGACTAAAATTTGAAATTTGAAAATTGCAACTAAATTTCATTCATTCAATTCTAGTAAATAGCAATTATGAAATATTCATTATAAAATTCTATATCAAAATTGCATAGGAAGGCATAGGAAACTATAACTTTATTATTTTTTTGACTTTTTTTCTCTATTTATTTTTTTACTAGTACATTATAGTTTTACATAATGATGGGATTAGTAGTCACATATTCCTAGATGTACACAAATCAGCAATACAATTTGTTCAATACCCCCCACATCCCTCTACCTCCCTCCTCCCGTCCACTTATCCCTTGCCTTTATTCTGTATCCTATATTTATTGTTCCTAAAAATCCAAATACAGTGACACAGTTCTTATACCTATGGATAACACTTATATATGTGTTATATACACTTATATATATCCATATATATCCATATATATATGGATAACACTTATATATATGTGTGTGTGTGTATATATACACACACACATATATATATAGCTATAGCTACAGCTATAGCTATAGTATATACAGTGACATTTATAACTGCTTGGAATGTACCTTGCTTTGTCTTAGTTCCAACATTTCCCCTTCTCCTCCCTTCCTGTTATCCCTGGTTATTCTTCAAATATTTGACAATAGGATTAAACATTTATTTATTTATTTTTTATAAAGAGAGAGGGACAGTGAGAGAGACAGAGAGAAACAACTTTATTTAGTTTTTCACATGGCGTTAGTTGCTCCAACACTTAGTTGTGTACGTGGTGCTGGGATTTGAACCTGGGTCCTCGTGCTTGCCAGGCATGCGCCGAAACCGCTGAGCCACCGCTCCAGCCCCAACATTTATTTTTTTTAAGAGAGAAGAACAGTGAGAAAGACAGAGAGAATCAATATTTTTATTAAATGTTTCACATGGCTTTCACTACTCTGACATTTAGTTGTGTAAGTGGGTGCAGGGGTTCAGGGGTTTAAACCTGTGTACCTGCACATGGCAGGCAAGCACCATAACTGCCGAGCCACTGCTCCAGCCCCAACATTTATGTTTTTGTATGGGTATGCAGCATAGCTTGTTCAAATATCTTATGAAGCATCTTGCGGCATAACTTTATTATTAACTATAATTTTTAAAGTTCTAATTTTTTCAGTAAGAATATATAAAAATAAAAGATGACTTTAAAATTCCTAATTTTATTCAAAAGGAAAAATGAAAGAAGTAATTGTAATGTAATACACTTTATTTTCATAGCTTTAATTTTCCATCGGTAGA
>PVKS010012151.1:38285-54727 GCA_004027875.1 Aplodontia rufa | reverse complement strand
GAGAGAGAGAGAGAGAGAATCAATTTTTATTGAGTTTTTCACATGGCTTTCGTTGCTCTGACGAAAGTTATGTACGTGGGTGCTGGGGTTTGAACCCATGTACTCGCGCATGCCAGGCAAGTGCCGTAACCACCAAGCCACCGCTCCAGCCTCTATACTGCTGTATGTTATGGGAGTCTCCCTTCATCCATGTGGATGTGTTCCAAGATCCCCATTGGATGCCTGAAATCGTGGACAGTACTGACCCCCACTTACCAGCACTGTACACCTAGACGGGTGCCCTGATGACTGAGATGGCTGTAAAGTATCTAACAAGTGAGTTGAGTAGAATAAGCAAGGATGTGCTGGACAAAGTGATGGTTCTCATCCTGGGTGGGATAGAACAAGACAGTTCAAAATTTCATGCGATTTAAAACTTATTTCTGGACCTTTCCACTTAGCATTTTCTGACTGCTATACACTGCCAGTAACTGAAAGTGAGACCACACATAAGAGGGGACTATAGTATATGATTTGGTGGCAAATCTTTCTCTAACTGCAGTCACTACTGGCGCAGTGCACAAGAACTCCCTTTAAATTTCTGCTCAGCAGGGGCTGGAGCGGTGGCTCAGCGGTTTCGGTGCTTGCCTGGCAAGCACGAGGACCCGGGTTCAAACCCCAGCACCATGTACACAACTAAGTGTTGGAGCAACTAAAGCCATGTGAAAAACTAAATAAAGTTGTTTCTCTCTTTCTCTGTCTCTCTCACTATCCCTCTCTCTTAAAAAAAAACTTCTGTTCAGCAATTTACATGTGAAGACCACAGTCCAAGTTCCATAGAAGAAAGAAATACACAGTGGTTTGTGCTATGAGAAAGGGCAGAAGCTCCAATTTTGTTATGGTTTGTATTTAAAATATTGCCCAAAGGTCCGTGTTCCAAATATTGGTTTTAGCAGCCTGTGGCACTGTTGAGAGATGGTACAACATTTAGGAGGTTGGACCCAATGGAAGGAAGTCAGGTCACTGAGCTGTGCCCTTGGAGGCAGCGAGGCAAGTGGCCCCAGGAGGACTTGGCAGGGGAGGGTGGCAGCATGCCACCCTACGGATGACTGAGGTCCTCCCTGGCCTTGCACCTTGGTAGACTGGCTCCTCAGGGTCCTTTCCAGACAACGAGGATGTTGGGATGTTTAGCCTCCCCGATTCCCATCAGACATTGCTCCAATATTGCTGGAGTATGTGTGGGGTGTTGATCCCTTAGCACTTATGACACCCTGAGTAAGTGGGAAAAACAGTCTCTGGAGGCAGAGGACTCCTTGATTGAGAAATGAGGGTCTGGCATGGAACTTTTCAGTGATTACTAATGTGGAAGGCAGGGGTATTCAGGTGAGCACCTGTAGCATGTGCCCTAGAACAGGAAGTGACTCTGCTTTATAGATATTGGGAAGACCCTTCTCCAAAGAATGCAGCTGGGCTTGGTGACAACAGCTGCCCAGTGTCCCCTCCTGACCAGAAAGCAAGCTCCACACTGCCTGAGAAGCATCTCCTGGGAACTTCCCTAGGTTAACCTGACATCTACCCCCTCTACCCACAGTTCTCTTTTCTTGGCCTGGGCTCATCCCTCTGGGGCCTCAAACCTACTGCCCCTTGCCCTGCCAGACCCTCCAAAGAGGACAGGAAGCCTGAATACACTGTGGCCCAGCAATCTCACTGCTGAGAGTGAGGTGCCACCACCAGGCACACTTAGAACAAGAACCCTGGAGCAGTTTCACGTGATGTCACCCAAAGACAGGAGCATCTCCACTGCAAGGCAGCAGATTCCTCAGAAGGAATGAGACACCACAAGGAGGAAGAGTAGAGCATTGGCCTGGATAGTAACATGGAAAATTCGCAGCAGCATCATGTTGAGCGTAAAGTAACCTGACACAGAAGAGCAAGCCCCTTGCCGTTCTACTCACACAAGAGCTAAAGCTCTGCTTTCTGGAAAACTTTGCTCCAGCCCTACAAGGTACTGCCACCTAGCTGGTGCTGTAACTACAACTTCATAAAACCACTCCACCATCCTGCCGGTCAGCTGCCTCAGGGTGGTGGGAAACATGGTAGGATCAATGAAGCCCACGAGCAGGGCCCTGCTCAAGTCCTTTGCTCAGAAGTGCATTTCCTGGTCAGAAGCAAAGTCACATGGTGCTCAAGGATGCTAGATAAGCTTTGGTGCATCCACAAATGGTAGCATCAGCAGATGCATTCCATGCAAGGAAGGCAACCACGGCCGATCATGATCCCATAAGACCCAACCCTGAATGCCATAATCCTAGACCGCACATGGGAAAAAATAATGCTAAAATTTTTAAATAGTGGGAGAAGGGAAAGAATCAACAAGAGGAGAAAACAAGAAAAGAACTAAACAGAAAATTCAACCCACAAAAGAAGCATATTACAGGGGTAGATTACAAACAATTAAATGGAGGTAGCCCATAAAAGAGCTGACCAGGGGCTGGAGCGGTGGCTCAGCAGTTGCGGCGCTTGCCTGGCATGTGCAAGTACGCAGGTTCAAACCCCAGCACCAGGTACACAACTAAGTGTCAGAGCAACAAAAGCCATGTGAAAAAACTCAATAAAAATTGATTCTCTCTCTCTCTCTCTCTCTCTCTCTCTCTCACTGTCCTTCTTAAAAAAAAAAGAGCTGACCAACTTTCACACTCATTAATTATATTTGAAAATCTTGCATCGTGATGATTCGTTGATTTTCTTTCCCTTCCAGGGCATGGCTTTCCTTGGAGAATACATTTATATTCACTTTCTCCCTGATGCCCCTAGTTTTGGGTTTTTATTCTGTGATTTAACATACACCAACCTGAGACCTTCCTATTAAATTTCACATCCTCTGTGCTGTGCTTCTGTGTTGTTTAGGGTTTGTGGAAATACGCTGCACATGTCCTCAAGTATGGACCACAGAAACAAGTCTGGTGACCAAACAGCAAAAGCATTGTCCCACCATGAACATGATTATTTTTCAGCCAGTTAGTAACTGCTGGCGTTTTTCAGGCAAATGCAGCCTTACTTCATTAAAAGCTCCTGGAATGTCATCAGCTGGAAGGAATGCTAGTGCAGACAGATGACGCATTTTTAAGCTGAAGTTTTCATCATTGCTGAATCATGTGGCCAAGCTCTTCCCCCAGAATTCGGTTTTCTACCCTCTTATGTAACCTTTTCTCCCCACTTGGAAGCTGCAGGTTTTTTTTTTTTTTTTTAATTTGGACTTTCAGTTTCAACCCATGGGGCTTTTATTCTTTTGGATTTTAGACTTTTGGGATTTTGATCTTTCAGTTAGGGCATTTTGCATTGTGTCTTTTGGGATTATGATTGGCACCAGATGGAGAGCTGCTGTGTACACCCAACTTTATGGCTTGGAGGATCAGCCAATGTCCCATTCGTGTGGACAGCTCAAATTGCATGGTGACTCGGTGACTCGGTGACCCATGGTCAATCACTTAGTTTATGCTAAGACCCAGGAGCAGACAAAGAACAATCTCTCAAGAGGAGAATAGTTATCTGCAGATGGTAGCAGGGCCTGGCCCTGAAATATTAATGATATGCACTGAGATTCACCTGAGGGGGCCTGCCAAAAGCTCCAGACAACTTCTGCATTTGCTATTCTCACTACAAGCATTATTGGACCTGCTGGACCACATGGCACAAGTGACAGCAACTTGCCCAGCAGCCTGCACCTGTTGCAGAGCTACGACCAAAAGCTAGCAGCTGGCACACAGTCATAATTTCAGCGACTCAGGAGGCTGAGGCAGCAGGATTGCACGTTCAAAGCCAGCCTCAGCAAATGAGTGAGGCCCTAAGCGTCTCAAAAGAAAAAAAAATGAAAAGGCATGGAGATTTAGCTCAGTGGTAAAACACCCCTGGGTTCAATCCCCAGTACCAAAAAAAAAAAAAAAAAAAAGTTAGCAACTTTTTTGGGCCACTCACCAAACTGGCTGGAGGAGACACCCCAAAGAATTCAGACTTGCTAGAAAGTTGACTGAGGTCAAAGGACCCCGGATTTTTGCCACATTTATTTTCTATCCTCTGGTGTATGAACATGTCACCAACAAGTTTAGAGTAGTGGCTACTTCACACCCACTAGGTGCAATCAACACAATGTCATTAATTATGTTGTGTTGTGGAAGGGAAAGGCAATCAAGATCCCTATGAATCAAATTGTGACATAAGGCTGGAGAGTCGACATGCCCCCAAGGTGGGACCGTGAAGGTATGTTGCTCACCTTGCCAGCCAAAAGCAAACTGCTTCTGGTAGTCCATGGACAGGGATGTTAGAAGAGGTCTTTGCCACATGGATAGCTGCATGCCAGGGAATGGGTTGATTTGCTCAAACAATACATCTGGAATGGCAGCTGCAACTGGAGTTATCTCTTGGTTAAGCTCATGATAGTCCACAGTCCTTACCCAGGATCTGTCGGTCTCCTGCACAGATCAAATAGGAGACTTGAACAGGGATGTGGTGGGAGTCACCATTCCTATAACTTTCAAGCCCTTAATGGTGGTACTCTGTCTGGGCAATCTGTCAAATTGCTTTTGGTTTACTATTTGGAAGACAGAGGCAATTCTCTTGGATTCTGCTTGATTGTTCTCACCATAATAGCTCTCAGTTAATGAATCAGAAAACAAATGTGGGGATTCTGCCAGTTGCTGAGGATGTCTATTCTAATTGTGCATCCTAGGACGGGAGAATTAACAACAGGTTGGGCTTGAGGACCCACTGGACCTTCTGTAAGACAGTAAGCTAAAACTATTGATCATTGGCTTCATGTGCCCCTCCTCTGATGGACCAAAGTGATTGGGGGGTAGTTTTGCTGTGGTCGTTGTTTTGTGGTGGTAGAATCAAACCCAGGGCTGCAGGCTTACTATCCAAGCACTCCACCACCACTGAGTTACATGCCCAGTCCCAAAGTGATGCTTTGGGTCTCTTGGAATCATCATCAGCTCAGGGTGCGTGTCCAAGAACCCCGCTCCCATCATCTGTTAATTTCTTTTCCCTAACTCACCCGATGGCATTAAGTGCGTGTTACCTAGTGCACACTCCAGTGATTGGGAAAGCTTGTAAAATACTAACAGTGTAAGTTTTTGGCAGTGTACGGGATTCTTCCTCAAGGGAACATGACCTCCTCTTCCTTTAAGGAATTCTGGGTCTGCAAACCGGCTCAAGTCTAGAAAAGAATTGAGAAGCTGTGATTCTGTTTTTGTGATTCAAGTTAGACATCTGTTCACTTGACCTGGAACATTCTACTTGTACAGATCAAGTAAGAAATTAATAGATTTCTCATCTATTTCTCTTCCATAAACACCATAGAACACATTTCTAAAGCTACCATGATCAACTAGCCAATGCCTATGGCAATTCAAGCCAGCTCTTCTGATTGTTGCTTTGACCCCACTGTCTATTACAGTAACCACACCCACTTGCCTTCAGTGAGCAGGCAGAGCCATCTGGTTTCTGGGACCCGATTACCCCATTGCACTTAGGTTTTCCAAATAAGTGATAGAAGTTCCTACTGTAATTTCTGAGCAACAGAGAAGAACAATCACAGAGTTCTTCAAGAATGCTAGGTCTTCCTTCATAAACTTATTCCCCACAATCATAGTGAAAGACATCTCCTTTGGACCCTTATCTACCTGTATCGTATACCAAGAAGTTCTGGAATCTCAACCTTATTTACTGTAATTTTTTTAAAATTCACGCTTCAGCTGACCAGTTATTACGTCTGGCTGACATTCTGTTAGAGCTCTTTTAATCCCTTTAATCTGCAATATTAAACTCAGAATATCTGCTTAGTGGACTCATATCAATAAATTCCTTCTGATCCAATTTCCTTTAAATCTACTAAGACTATCTAGCCAATTTCAGAAAACCCAGAACTGATTCAGAGAAGTCATCTGTAAATTCTGTTTCTCTAGAACCCCTTGCAATCTCAAGATCTATATCAGTCAGGGTTCAGCCAGAGAATATGGACCAGTAATGTGCATATGGCATATTTAAATTTGTGAATCATACTTGCAATGGAATAATTATAAAGCCCTGAATCGTGATTTAATGTCAGAATGAGCCATACTGGAAGTTACATAGTCAAAGCAAAGGGTGAAGAGACAATACAGCAACAGGGTGGAATAAAATAATGACATACTGCTCAATAGATAGAACCTTGGCTTTAAAATATATATCTGATTTAAAAAAAAACACTATTCTAGGTCAAGGACCACCACCTGACAGTCATTCTCCATGCTAAGACTATGTATTATTATTATTTGCAAACAACTGTTATTAGAGAGATTTTTAGTTCTTTCTCTATAGATCTGAATGCTCACTATTTTTTACCTATTTAGATAAAGTATCATATGTGGTTTTGGTCTCTTTGTCAAAATGCTCCAGATGTATTGTTATTATTTTTTAATTAAATATTTCATTGAGGTTACTGTGATCTAACTTGCATGGAGTTATAAGGGGGAGAGAAAAATGGGGGAGGAATCATGAATTGAAATCTAATTCCATGCATGTGAGTTTATAGAAATGAACCCAACTACTATGTGTAACTATAAAGCTGTAATAATTTAGGGGTTGGGGATTTAGCTCAGTGGCGGAGCGCTTGCCTAGCATGTGCAGGGCCCCGAGTTCAGTGCTCAGCCCTGCAAAAAAAAAGCTGTAATAATTTTTAAAAAAGAACTAATATAGACAGCTTCCGTGTACCCTTCATTCAGTTTCTCTCAATGGTAATATTTTGTATTCCTATAGTACAACATCACAACCAGGATATTGACGTTGAAAAAATCAACCAATCTTACTCAGGTTTCCTTGGTTTTGCTTTTACGTGTGTGTGTGTTTCTGCAGTATTCTATAGTTTTGGATCTACCAACACAGTCAAGCCACAGAACTGTCCCAAAGCTCCCTCCCACTGCCCTCTTACGACTAGTTTACCTCCCATTCCTCACCGGTCCTTTAGCCCCTGACAGCTACGAATCTGTTTTCCATTTCTACAGTTTTGCCATGTTAAGAACACTATACAAATGTAATTACATAGTATGTAATCTTTGGGTTGACTTCTCCTTTGCTCAGCATAATTCCCTGGAGGTGCACCCAAGTTGTTGGACGTACCGTACCGGGAGTTCATTTCCTTTTACTGCTGAGTAGTGTCGGGTTAGCCATTTGCTTGTTGAAGGCCTACTACAATGAGCTGGAAAATGTTCCCTCTTCTTCACTTTCCTGAAAGACATTTTAGGTAGAATTGGTGTTGATTCTTCTTTAAATTTTTGGTAGAGTTTTCCTGTGAAACTATCTGGACCTGGACATTTCTAGTTTAGGAGATTTTTTTTTTTTTTTTTTTGAGATTTGAGAAGGACAGTGAGAGAAAGAGAGAGAGAATCGATTTTTTTTAAAAGGAGGACAGTGAGAGAGAAGGGGAGAGCGCCAGAATCAATTTTTATTGAGTTTTTCACGTGGCTTTCACTGCTCTGACACTTAGTTGTGTATGTGGGTGCTGGGGTTTGAACCCGTGTACTTGCGCATGCCGGGCAAGCGCTGTAACCGCTGAGCCACCGCTCCTGCCCCTAGTTTAGGAGATTTTTAATTACAGGTTCAACTTGTTTTGAGATTATAGACTGTTGGTGTTATCTATTTAATCTTGATTGAGTTTTCATAGTTTGTGGTGTAAAAAGAACTAAATTGTTCAACTAAACAGTTGAACTTATGACCGTAAAGTTGTTCATAGTGTTCCTTTTTAGCCTTTTAAGGGCTAATAAAGCATCTCTGGTGATGTCCTCTACTCAAATTAATATTAGTAATAGTGCCTCATTTCCCATTTTTGTCAATCTTCATACAAGTTTATTAGTTCCACTGATTTTTTTCCATAGGAACAACTTTTCATCCTGTTGATTTTTCTCTATTTTTTCTGTCAATTTTATTAAATTCTGCTCTTATTTCATTGATATAGAAATATGTTTTGACTTGAGACCTTTTTTACTTTTGTAATGTAAGCATTTACAGTAGTGTAAGTTTCCCTTCGGCACTTCTGAATCACATGTACTTTTATTTTTATCACATGTATTTTATTCCTTGGAAACTTCCCCTTTGACCCAAAGATTACTTAAAAGTGTGTCATTTAATTTCTAAATGTCTAAAGGTTTTCCTGTTGTCTTTTTCTTATAGTCACACCTCATTTTTTAAAAGAGAGGGACAGTGAGAGAGAGAGAATCAATTTTCTTTAGTTTTTCATGTGGCTTTCATTGCTCTGACACTTCCTTGTGTAGGCGGTGCTGGGGTTTGAACCCGCATACTCATGCATATCAAGCAAGCGTCTTAACCCCTGAGCCACTGCTCCAGCCCCCAGTCACACATCATTTAACAACAGGGAAATTCTATGAAATACCTTGAGGCTATTCTTCATTTGTGTTAACTTCACAGTGTGTCTTGCCAAAACTAGGTGATAGAGGTCCATCATTCAGTGTGACTTCCTGATACAATCAAGTGATGATAAACACAAGATGTATGAAGCTGCTGAAGAGAGAAGGGCAGTGAGAGAGAGAGAGAGAGAGAGAGAGAGGGTGGGGGGAGAGGGAGAGGGAGAGAATCAACTTTTATTGAGTTTTTCACATGCCATTCGTTGCTCTGACACTTAGTTGTGTACGTGGGTGCTGGGGTTTGAACCCATGTACTTGCGCATGCCGGGCAAGCTCTGTAACAGTTGAGCCACCGCTCCAGCCCTACAGTTCACTTTTTTATAAGTAGAACAATTACCCTAAAAATGATTAAAAAGTGAAGTATAAATCAGTACGGAAAATACACAAAATAGTAACATAGCTGTGTATCTATCAAGAATTATGCACTGACCATAATTGTATGTGTTACACTTTTATACAACTGATAGGACAGTAGGCTTGCTTATTTCAGTATCACCAATATATAAGAACTATGCTTTACTAACATGCTTTGACAGCTACAATGTCACTACGCAATAGAACTTTTCCAGCTGCATTATGATCTTATATCCTTATGAAATTACACAACTTTGTTGATGTGTCATTGTGTGGCACGAGAATGCATCGATTTCTAGTTCGATTCACTACGGCTAGAGAACACACTATGCATGAATTCAATTTTTAGAAACATTTTAAAGTAGTTTTATGGCTCAAGAAGAGTCTATTTTTAGTGACTGCCCCATGGGCGCTTGAAAACCACTCTGTTTTTCTATATTGCTGTTGATTTTCCACTTGGTGGCTCCATCAGCTGTTGAGTTAGGGGTGTTGACAGCTCTTTAATTGCAGATTTGTCTATGTGATGGTTAATCTGGATTGCTGATTTGACTGGATTAAGAGTCGCCTAAGATGTAAAGATTTCTCTGTGTGGCCATGAGGGTGTTTCCACAGATGTTTGGCTTGTGGGACAGCAAACTGGGGGCGGGGTGGAGGTACCTGTGCTGAATGTGGGCAGCATGGTCCAATAGGCAGGAAAAAAGGGGGAAGAAGGCGGAGCCAACACAGGCGCAAGCTCTTTCCTTCTTGAGTGGTGCTTGTATTCCTGCTGCGACTGCCTAAGGACCTCCGACTGCATCCCTCACTCTTCCAGGGCAGACTCTGACCAGCAGTTCGCCGGGGAGTGTCCAGGACCTCTGTCTCAGACTGGGTCTGCATGCCTGGTCCTTCTTCTGAGGTTTCAACTTGTTAGAATGAGCAGCTACGGGTTCCTCCCACTCTCCAGCCTGCGTGGTGGGACTCTCCAGCTTCTGATCTTGTAAGCCAATCTAATAAATCCCTGTTGATAATCATATAAAGTATATAATCATATAAACTAAATAATCCTATTGGCTCTTTTCCTCTAGAGAACCCTCACTAATAGTAATACAGTCTATTTTCCCTTTAAGCTGTATCAATTTATCTTCATGCATTTTGAGGCTCTGCTGTCTAGTTAGGACTATTAAATCTTCCTAGTGAATCGATTTTTTATATATATTTTTTATATACAAGGGATTGAACCCAGGGACACTTTACCACTGAGCTACAGCCCTAGTCCTTTTTATTTTGAAACACAGTCTCACTAAGATTCTGAGGCTGGCCTTGCACTTGTCATCCTCCTGTCTCAGCCTCCCAAGACACTGGGATTACTGGTGTGTGCCACTGTGCCTGACTGGTGAATTAATTTTCTTCACACATCTGGGAGCCTTCAAATTCCTAGTCTTCAGAATGTGTAAGGAATCCTCCTTCCATCTTGGGCCTACCAGATACAGATATTATAGCTAAAGAGGGTACACAGGGGTGGGGGCAGGACTCAGGTGAGGGCTGTTTGGTCCCAAATTTGGGTTTGGCAGGGAAACTGGATGTGTGTCTTCCAAAGAGGATCAAAAATGGAAGAGTATATTCAGCAATTCTTACAGTGGGCAGGAGTTGAAGACATTTGCAGTTACTGGCCAGATTGGGAACATGGCCAATCCTGTCCAATGCACCCTTCTCCTCACCTGCAAGTTTTGGGAGCATTTTGCTATAGAAGGTGGCAGGAGATCATGGCCAGGTACGCTGGTGTGAACTCAGCCCACAGTGGTGCCTGTCATGGGAAGAAAGGAAGCTTTCTTCCACTAAATCTGGCTAGACCTCCAACCTCAGTCTTTTTCGATCCTTTCTCTCTGCTCTGTCCAGCTCCATCCTGGAAGGCTCAAGGGGTCCCCCAAATCTTAAAAGTGCTCCAAGCTTCACCAGAGGTTCCCAAGAGTCAATTGAAAAGAGAACCATGCTCTTGGGCCTGGGGTGGGTTTAGACACAGGACTCAGGTGCTGACAGAGCTGCTGGGGCTACTGTCCTCTGCCCTACCTTTCAAAGAGCTAACAGGAAGAGAAGGAGATGAGAAAATAAAGGCAAGTCATAACAAAGAACAAAGACGTTCTTTACATAGTCCTGAGGACCAATATCCAAAGTATATTCGTGGGCTGGAGCAGTGGCTCAGCAGTTGCAGCACTTGCCTCAGATGCGCCGGTACGCGAGTTCAAACCCCAGCACCACATACACAATGAAGTGTCAGAGCAACAAAAGCCATGTGAAAAACTAAATAAAAATTGACTCTCTCTGTCTCGCTCTCTCTCTCACTGTCCCCTCTTTCTTTAAAAAAAAACAACAACAAAGTATATTCGTAAGCGAAAACACAGAAACCAAAGGCATGATGTTTGTGTACCCAAAAAGTATTTATTTAAAAATGGAATAATACAGATAAAATTCTTATTGGGAAGGGCATGCAAGAAACAGATAGGGTGGAGGGACCAGGACTGCATGGGTGGGGGGAGTTTCCCATTGAACTCTTTTTATCTACTGAATTTTGAATGATAGAAAAGAGATTCCTGGATTTTGAAATAAAAATAAATTATATTGGGCTGGAGAGGTGGCTCAGTGGTAGAGTGGTTGCCTAGCATGCATCAGGACCCAGGTTCAATTCCCAGAACAGCATACACAACTAAGTGTCAGAAACACAAAATCCAGATTAAAAAAAATGAAATTGACACTCTCTTTTAAAAAATAAATAAATTATATTTAAAATGCAAAGGTTTCTATGTTTTATTTTAAGTCATCTTTGATGAACGCCTTGGTGATTTTGCTTCTTCCTTGGAGAGTTAAACCTATTTGGAATTTGATTAAGATCAAATCATACGAATAGCAAGTGTAATTCCAAAGCAGTCCACCCATCCATTCATTCGTGCATTATTTACTTCTCAGTGTTTTAAACTTTAGTGAGCAGGTAACTGCTGTGAAATTCTAGGCCTAGAATTTTACGTATATCATAGATAATTTATGGCATGGCTCTGTATTAGCTAGATGTTCTGATAGGATTAATCTGTTTCTTTAAATTGAGGAATTTGGGCTTAACATACACACACACAAATGCCACTGTGTTGTATCCCATCCTTTCATGACACTGGAGACCTGCAGTTAAATCTTCAATACTGTGTGCCTGAAAGACCCTGAGCTCAGCAGTTGGGCTGCCGGCTTCCATCCCTGACTCCACCATCTATTGAACCATGACCTTAAGCAAATCACTTGACTCCCAGAGCCCCAGTTATTGTATAAATGAACATCGTCATGTGGTCAACCTCAAAGGGACACCAACAGACACATATGCAAAAGACTCTTCTCACAAGCAACAACAGTAAACTGCACTGTATCTAAATTAAAAGCTTTATTGCACCAAAGAATACCAAAGTGAAGAGAGGGGCTGGCTCAGTGGTATGGCACTTTCCTGGCATGGGCAAGTTATGTGGGTTTGAACCACAGCACTACGTACACAACAAAGTGTTGGAGCAATGCAAGCCACATGAAAAATTAAATAAAATTGATTCTCTCTTTCTCTCTCACTGTCCATCCCTCTTTATAAAAAAGAAGAAGAAAACAAAACAAAATACAGAAAGTGAAAAGACAACTCCCAGAATAATACATCTGTTTAGGGTCTAATATCCATAATAAACAAAGATCTCTTACAACTCAATAATAAAAATTTTTAAAAAATTCTTTAATGAGTGAAAGAGATGAATATGCATGTCTCTGAAACAGGTACTCTATGGCCAATAAGCACATGTGAAAAGATGCTCCAGAAGCTGGAGAGGTGGTAGAGCAGTTGCCTGGCATGTGCGAGGACCCGGGTTTGATCCCTAGCGCTACATATACAACTAAGTAGAAGAAACACAAAAAACAGATGAAAAAATAAAAATTAATTCTCTCTTTCTCTCTCTTTCTTTAAAAAAAGATAACGTACACCATTAGTGATGAGGAAAATGCAAGTTAAAACTGTGAGATACCATATCACATGCCTTAATATGGGTAGAATTAACAAAAAAATGTAGAAGTTAATAAGTGTTGGCAAGAGTATGGAGAAACTGGAACTCTTCTTATTGCTGGGGGAATTTAAAATGGTGCCATTGCTACTGAAAACAACGTGGTGCTTCTTTAAAAAGTTAAAAAGAGAATTACCATGTGATCGAGAAATTTCAATCCTGAGTACAACCCCCTGCAAAACTGAAATCAGTGTTCAAATAAAACCTTGCAGATGAGTGTTCACAGCACCATTCACGCCGGCCAAGAACTGGACACATCCCTAGCAGCCATCAGCTGATGGGTGGATGGAATATGAGTCATCTGTGAAAGGAATAAAGCCCAGCATTCTACAGCACTGTTGAGCCTCAACAACATGCTTAGTGACAGAAGCCAGACACCAAACGTCACCTGCAGCATGATTCCACTTATGTGAAACATCCAGAACAGATGCATCCGTGAAGATGTAAGGCTGACTAAAGTTTGACAGGGACAGAGGAGGTGGGGGACTGAATGCTAAAAGGGGGTTTTCTTTTAGGGTCAGTGGAAATGTTCTAGAATCTGATAGTGGTGATGGTTATACAGCGTGTAGTAAATGCACTAATGGTACACTGTGTCATGTGTAATTGTGTGTGTGTGCAAGTGTGTATATCTATCCACACATGTGTATGTATATGCTTTCAGCTAGGGAAAGACTTTATATATAAAATATAATATATATTATATAATATGTCTAAATATATAATATATAAATATAAAATATATAATATATGTAATATGTTATAAATATTACATATTATATACAAAAACCTTATATATAAATATATAATATTAAAAATATCTACCTAGGCTCAGCAGTTAGGGCGCTTGTCTGGCATGCACAACTACATGTGTTCAAAGCCCAGCACCCACGTACATGGCTAAGTGTCAGAGCAACGAAGGCCATGTGAAAAACTCAATAAAAATTGATTCTCTCTCTCTCTCACTATCCTCGTTTTTTAAAAAAAAATACCTAATACATAATATATAAGTACATGTACAAATATATATATATATATTTATGATATAATTATATAAAATAGATACTACATATATATTATGTATAAATAATACATATATTTGTGTAAATACATGATACATATTCATGTATATGTATGTGTATATATATATACATATGTATATATACATATATATATATAAATAGGATATATATACATATATATATATAAATAAGATAGTCTAAGAACAAAAATCTTTTGGCAACACCCATCCTAATCCAGTCACAAATGAAGGGAAATCTATACCACCCCATCTCTGTGGTATCAGCAGGGGGTTGAACAGGAGGTTGATCTTCCATTCTCCCCCTAGTAGAATCAGAGGGTAATGATCTAATTTCCCTGACAGACTAGTTTGGGTTGGGTATCAAGTAGCATGCTCATTTTCCATTCCCTGCCCAGAAGCAGCAGGTGGGTCTTCAGTTCTGTCAGTAGTGTTAGTGTGGTCCAGTGGTGTACTGAGCCTCATCATGTCCAAAATCAATGACACTGAATACAATAATACAAGTCAGGGCTCCTAGTGCCATGGAGGCCTTTGGGGGTGGCAAACTAGCAACCTGCCTGCAACAATAATGCAATTTGAGCCAGCCCTCTACGTTTCTGTTTCTGGTATAAGTGGGAACAATCTGGGAAGTGGTCGTATATCTCCACTAAGAGTTGATGAGGAGCTAGGCATAGAAGCACATTCCTGTAATCCCTGAGTCTGGGGAGGCTGAGGAAGAAGAATCACAAACTCAATGCCAGCCTTAGAAATTGAGCAAGACCCTGTCTCAAAATAGAAAATAAAAAGGCCTGGAAATACAGCTGAGTGGTAGGGCACCCCTGGTGTCAATCTCCAGTACTTAAAAAAAAAAAAGTCAATGACACAGTTTGGGTTGATGCCATACTTCCGCCAAGAAGGCATCAGCTGGCCAAAGGGAAACTAAATCTATCCACTTGTCTGACCTTTGTATTACATATGGGTAAAAGGTCTATCAGACTAAAAGAAAAAGATCAAATAAAATCTAGAGTCTCATAACAATATCCCAAATGCCCACATTGTGATAAAAATTCATTATTCCAAGAACTAGGAAAATCACAATATGAATGGGAAAAGAGTTAGATACGAAATTATCTGCCAAAGCTAATGCTGAAACCAATAGTATTCTGACACCAAAACTAGACAAAGACAGCACCAACCAAAAAGACAACTGCAGACAGTTAAGCCCATGATCTTAGATCCAAAAATACTCAAAAATTTAAAAAAGCAGATAGGATCCAGCAATGCAAAACGAAACAGTATATGGTATAAATTCCAAGTGGAATTTTTTTCAAAAATGTTAAGTCTGGTTCAATATTTTAAAATCAATCAATATAATCCACCATCTTATCATGTAAAAGGACAAAAAAAAAGCATATGATTACATCAATTGGTACAGAAAAACATATTTAACGAAATTCAATACCCACTGATGATAAAAACTTGACCATCAGTGAAAGCTTACAGGTAGCATCTAACTTGGTGGTGAAAGACTGAATATTCCTCTGAGTCTGGGAATAAGGACACATGTTCACCCGCCAGTTTATTCCATTTAGTAAGGAAGTTCTTACCACTATAATAAGGTCAGGGATTAACAGCACATGTAAATGAAGAAATGAAATTGTCATTCTTTACAGATGACATGCTTATCTGCATAGAAGATCCAAAGGAGTGCCCCCAAAATTCCTAGACCTAATAAATGAGTTCATTCCTGGTTGCAGGATATAAGAGCAATCTACAAAAATCAATCATATTTCTAGCAATGAACATATGAAAATTGAAATTAAAACAATGCCATTTACACTCGTCCCCCAAAAATGGAATATCTAGGTATAAATGTAATTGATGGAGGATATAAAATGCTGATAATTACAAAAAGTTGAGGAAAGAAGACCTGAATAAATGGAGAGGTATATAATGTTCATAAAATAGAAGACACAACACGGTGAAGATGTCAGTTCTCCAAAACTGATCTCTAAGTTTGAAGCAATTCCTTCCACAATCCCATGGCTTTGGGCAGACTTAGACAAACTTACACTAAAATGTCTACGGAAAGGCACAGGCCTAGCAAAGATAAAACAGCGTGGACAAATTAGAAAGAGTGGAAGGAATCACTGCGCTCGATACTAAGGCTTACAGGAGAGGTACAGTGAGGAAGACATTGAGACACTGCTGAAGGCATGGGACAGAGAGCCCAGAGAGAGACCCACACAAGGATGGCCAAGAGGTTTTGACAAATGTACAAAAGCAATTTGACGGAGGAAGGATAGTTTTTTCAATTAATAGTGTTGGAGAATTACATATCCATCTACAAAAATGAACCTTGAAATAAACCTCACTTTGCATACAGAAAATAACTCTAATGGGTCACTGAATTAAAGGTAAAACATAAATCTAAAAAAAAATAATAACTTTTTTCTTTTTTTTTCTTTTTTTATTTGAGAGAGGGACAGTGAGAGAGACAGAGAAAGACAGAAACAGCTTTATTGAGTTTTTCACATGGCCTTAGTTGCTCCAACACTTAGCTGTGTACATGGTGCTGGGGTTTGAACC
>PVKS010012151.1:0-38185 GCA_004027875.1 Aplodontia rufa | reverse complement strand
GGGGATGGAAAAGCAAGCTAATAACTGGGAGAAAATATTTACAAACACCAGTATCACAAAGAACTCTCAAAACTCAACAGAAAAAGAATTCTCAACAAACAAATTAGAAAATGAAAAAAAAAACATACGACCAGGCGTTTCACTGAGGAGGATACCAGTTGGCAAATAAGCACTTGAAAATACATTCAAAATCATTAGCCATCAAGTAGATGCAAATCAAAGCTTCAGTGGAATCTATCTTGATACCTATTGGAACACCTAAATTAAAAACGTGTGACGTGTGACATCAGGGCTGGAGCTGAGGCTCAGCGGTTACGGTGCTTGCATGGCACATGCGAGGATGCAAGTTCAAACCTCAGCACCACGTACACAATGAAGTGTTGGAGCAACGAAAGCCACATGGAAAACTAAATAAAGTTTATTCCCTCTCTCTTTTTGTTTCTCTCTCCCTTTCTTAAAAAAAAAAACAAGAAAACTTGTGACATCAAATTTTGGCAAGGATGTGAAAAAAAGATCACTCGTACATTGCTGGGGGTAATATAAATGGTGCAGCCACTCTGGAAAATATTTGGCAGCTCCTTTTAAACCTAATAATGTAGTTACCAAAAGACTCCGAAATTGCACTCTGTACATTTATTGTAGGGACATGGAGACTTGTGCCGCATGGAAAGCTATATCCAAATATCCAGTGCAGCTTTACGTACAATAGCTAAAAACTGGAAAAGCCCGAATGTTCTTCAGTGGAGGAATGATGAAACCATGGTCCATTCAAACCATAAAACGAGATTTAGCAATAAAAAGGGGTGAACTAGTGTTATGCCCAAAATGATGGATAAATCTCCAAGGAATTATGCTGAGTGGGGGGAGAGGCCATTCACAAAAGTTTACACACTTGATAAATCCTTTTCTATAACATTGGTGAAATGACAAAATTATTGAAATGGATAACAGGTTAGATGTTGCCAGGCGCAGGGACAGGGCGAGGATGAGGGAATCTGGTAGGACTCTAGAAGTTTATGGGGCTGGGGGTTGGGGATTTAGCTCAGTGCCAGAGCGCTAGCCTAGCACATGCAAGACCTGGAGTTCAGTCCTCAGCCCTGGGGGGAAAAAAAAAGTTTATGGGGCTGGAGCGTAGCTTGGTGGTTACAGCGCTCACCCAGCATGAGCAAGAACACAGGTTCAAACCCCAGCACCCACGTACACAACTAAGTGTCAGAGCAATGAGAGCCATGTGAAAAACTCAATAAAAATTGATTCTCTCTCTCTCTCACTGTCCTTCTCTCTTTAAAAAAAAAAAAAATGTTTAACAAGCGGGCTCCTCAAGGTAGTGGGACTGTTCTGTACCTGGACCATGTCATTGTTAACATCCTGGCTGAGTCATTGCACTGTAGGTTTTTTAAATTATTATTATTGGTTCTTTTTAATTATACATGACAATAGAATTTATTCTGCTATAATTATAGAAGCATGGAATATAATCTATTCTAATTCATTCCCCTGCTCCTCCATTCCCCCTTCCTCCATTCCCCCCACCACATTCCCTTCCTTCTACTCCATTGTTCTTTCTGCTATTTACTTATATTTTTCAAATATAAGTGTCTTGTGGATGCATATGATGGTGAACTTCTCTGTAGTATATTCACATATGTACATAGGAGTGGTCAGATGCATTCCACTGTCTTTCCCTACACCATCTCCCTTCCCTTCCCTTCATTCCCCTTTGTCGACTCCACTGATCTTTCTGTTCTTTTTTTTTTTTTAAGAGAGAAGGACAGTGAGTGAGAGAGTGAGAGAGAGAGAGAGAGAGAGACTGACTCAATTTTCATTGAGCTCTTCCCACCGCCTTCGTTGCTCTGACACTTAGCTGTGTATGTGGGAGCTGGGGTTTGAACCCGCGTACCCGCGCTTGCCCAGCAAGCACCACAATCGCCCAGCCACCGCTCCAGCCCCTCTACTCTTTTTTTAAAATCAATTTTTGAAGATATTAGCATTGTGGAAAACCTGGTAGAGGGTACACAGATCTCTGTATCATTTCTTACAACTGCATGTGAACCTACAGTTGTATCGAATTTAAATCTTTAATTAAAATAATAAAAAATGTGACAATGAGATGCTTCCCTCTCTCCACAGTGCCCTGACCCTGCAGCAGATGAAGACCACACTCAAGTCTGCAAATCTTTGCCTTTGTTCTTACTGCCCAGGGCTCCCCTCCATGGTACCAATTCCTGGCCTCAGAACCAGTGGGCTCCAACTAGAAAACTATGGGACATTACCTCAAAATCCACCTGTTAGCCAGCTCCAGCAAGGCAGTGGAACCTCTGTGGACCTGGCATCTGAGAGCACAACCCCAGAACAAATGGACTTCGAGAGAGTCTGGGCCAAAGGGGAGGCTTTGCCCACTGCCACCACTTCCTTTTGAGGAAGATGCTTGGACTGTATGGAATTATTGCCTCCACTTCCATCTTCTTTTCTCTCTCAGCCCATGGTGGAAGTTTCCAAGAGCACACCTTAGGAGAAAGAAGTGGCAGGCTTCTGGTCCAGGTCCACGACCTCTTCCCCACCCCACTGGCGCCATTCAGCAGCTGAGATTATTCTGCAAAGCCCTGGTTCTCTTGGACTACCATCTGCTGAGGTGCTGGCATTCTGAAATGCTGTCCTGAGGAAGGAATAGCTGAGGTATAGGGAAGTTGCCACCCAGAAAACTTTCTTGGAGAAACCTCTTCCCGGAAGCTGCCAGAAATTGACCTCTGGCCTTGTTTACCCTAGGAAGCTCATGTACCTCTCAGGTCCCAGCTTTGATTATGATGTGTTTCCATTCTACTTATTCATTCAATAAACATGGGTGGGAAAATCCCTTAACTTAATGTTAAACAGAACTTGGTTCCTGTCCTGCTCCTGAAATAGAAATGTAGGGATGCAAAGAGAGCCCTGAGTCTCAGAAGGGAAGCTAATCACCCCCTAACTACTGTCCCTCTACAAATTTAAAATCCCACATTAATACAAAGGAAATGACTCCCCTCCCTCTTCTCTCTTTCTCGCTCCAAGATTGCCCATTCTGGAGTGTGTACTACGTCCTCTGTATAATACATCTCTTGCTCTGTCGCTCATCCTTAATGCATCTTTAATTTCCTTCTGCAACATGGTCAAGAAACTGGAGCCTAGAACCTGGGAAGTTTGAGTAGAGGTCTCCAAGAGCAGAGGACCCCCTCAAACTCTTCAGACACCACTCCTGGGGACCTTTTCAGATCTCCATTCAGCGACACCCCTTCCTGCATGTTGAGTTTCCCATCAGTGAAGCTGGGATGATGAGGTTCATGGGAGAGGTCTGGGGTGGTGGTCATTGTTATCCAAAGAGGACTAAGGATTGAAGGGGGGGCATTTGTCATAGGGAATTGGCTCATGCAGTTACGGAGGCTGAGAAGTCCCATAATCTGCCACTGGCAAACTGGAGACCCAGGAAAGCAGTGGTGTAGTTCAGTCTGAGTCTGAAGCCTTGGAACCACCGCTGTAAGTCCTACTTCAGGGCACAAGAGGACTGGGCTTATGGCATAAGCAGGGAGGCAGGAAGACAGAGGGGTGAATCCAACAATCCTATATGTTTTTGCTTTCTTCAAATTCCCAATGGACAGGATGAGGCCCACTCACATTAGACAGGGCAGTCAGCTTTACTCAGTCCACCAATCTGAGTGCTAATCTCATCTAGAAACACCCTCCCAGACACTCTGAAATAGTGTTTAACCAGACATCTGGTCACCACATGGCTCAGATAAGTTGACACGTAAAATTAACCTTTGCAACTGGATCCTGTGCTTAGAGTTCAGCGAGGTCCTCATCTACTGTGGCTGCTGCGTGTTGCTGTGGACATTTGGTTTTGGCTTCCTCATGTCCATGCCTGCTTCTGCACCCACTTCCTTGATTAGCATTTGAGGACCCCTCCCTCTTTCCTACTCCCCACTTGGTCCATCCCACTGGGAAGGAGCTCCACCCTCAATCTGGAGCATGTGATCAGGCCTACCCAACAAGCATGTTGCAGCCCCACTTGCTGTGATTGGTTCGGCAGTGCCCCCCCCCCACCGCGCCCACTGTGCCAGGGAGGCTGTCAGTTTCTCAGCTGTGCGTGGCTAGGTACAAGTCTAGAATCAGGAAAATCCTGATGCCAGAGCTGCTGGTGGCTGTCCATGACCACAAGAGCAAGCCTGTCTGAGAATAGAGACAAAACAGGAAGTGGAACTCCACAGTGAGAAGGGAATCAGGATCCTGGGGAGACCACTTTGGCGCCTGTATCCAACCACACCTCAAACCAGTGGACCCTGGACAGCTTCACAAACAACCCTCTAGATTCCAGTATCTGCTCAAGCAGTCAGGTCAGGTTCCGTCATGTGGGATAGAATATGCAGGGGTCACAGACCCTTGCAAGACTAAGATGGAACTCTAGGTGCATGACCTAGAACAGTGTGCACATGTACTGCTCATATGTGCAAATGCACACAACACATGTGCACACAGATATACCACACGTGTACACATGCAACTGTGGTGTACATATTACATGTGCATGTACATGTGCGCACACATACATGCATACAACCAAGCACCATTGCCCACACCATCAGGGCATTCAACGACCCAGACTGTGACCCCTTCCTGCACACTGGGAACCAGGAATGGCTTCACCTGTGGAGTAGCCCTGGGGGAAGCATCTGCTAAGCAGGAGGGATGCAGGTGCAGGTGCAATGATGTGAAGGGCCACAGACCCAGGAGACAGTCAGTGCCAGGGGACACTGTGGAGTGGGAAGGGCAGTGGGCATGATCGTGCTTAGGGAAGGGACCTCAGGTCAGGAAACCGGATCTGAGCTGCCCTGCATTTCACCCTCTGCCAGAGATGTGTAGGCAGAAGACAAGAGAATAGACAACCCAACCATAACAGGAACGGAGGCAAAAAGCTTGGTGTCCCTAAGCCACTCACCATGGAGAGCAGGGTCTCCCCAGAGTGAGGGCTGTACTTCCCTGCTTTTTAAGCAGAGAGAAGTCATGGCTTAGCTAGAGGTAGAAATCACCCGGGAAGCACTAAGAACTGCATTGCTCTTCTGTACCCTCCTGGATAGCAAGGCACCCAGGATCTTTAGGGTACAAATAAATAAAATAAATGGCAGGCTCCACCTCAGCTATCCTAAAGCAGAATGTTGAGTTGGGGTCCAGTCACATTTAGATAATTAGAGAACAGATTAATAGAAGATAGATAAATAGATGATAGATGATAAATGATAGATAATGGTAGATGATAAGTGACAGAGAGATAAGCTGATAGATGATAAATGGAAAATGGGGCACTCTGAGGAGGGAACCCAGGGTCTCCCCTCTACTGAACATGAATTAGGACATAGATAGGGCACCATGAAGAGGGATGCTATCCACTGAAAACAGAGAGGGACAGCAGCGTAATGAAACTCACACAGCAAACTCATGACTGAGCCTGTTTCCATCTCAGGGCAGTTTCCCTCACTCCGAGCAGTTTCCTTCATGGCCCCCCCATTCTGATTCTTGGGCCCACAGGCAACCACAAATGCAGACACTCATAGCCTGTCCTGGCTGGAGCCCAAGCCATCTCCCTGGATGACCTGATTTTCTGTCAGACAGAGCAGGAAGGGCAACTGGGGCAAAAGTAGGGACCCCAAGCATAGCTGTATCCTGGCCTCTTCCTATTTGGTTCACTGGGAGCAGGAAGGCAGCTTGCATCTGCGCTGGTATCAGGTTTCAAGCCTGGCTGGATTCCATTCTTAGATTTCCCAGCAGGCCTTGTCAGGAGAGACAGACACAAAGACAAAGAAGGTCCAAAATAACCACACCGCACTGTTCCCAGAGGCTGAAGGGCCAGTGTGGGGGACACACCAACATCTGGTTTCCAATTGGAGAGTCATGGAAATCACCAAATCCCCCTCTACGCTCACAGGAGGAAATTGAGGCCCACAGAGGTGAAGTGGGTGCCCAACATTCACTGGAAGGAAAGGGCAGGACCCCCAGCTCCATAGGCAACAGCAGTTGACAGGGGAAACCAAGGCCCAGAGAAAGCTGGAGCTGCTCACTGAAGCAACTAGCCCATGAGATGTGCATTAATGGCCTTAGCACGCAGAGGGCATTGGGAGCACAGCACCTCCCGCGCTTACGGGACCACTATTTTCCTCTTAGGAATGCATCTGGGGTCAGTGATCTGTAGTGTTGTCTTTGGGAAACATGAAGCGGTAATGACAATAACTCTAATAATAAACACTACCAGACCCCAGACTCTGTTCTGTTCCCAGTGCCCTGTTAGGCCACCCCCCAGGGATGGATACAGCCGTTTGGCACACAACCATCAAGACAGTCATCTTTTTTTCCCTTGTGGTAATGTTGGCTCAGAACTGCATCCCAACCACCAGCTCAGTTTTACTCATATCCTTCGGCAGGATGTTGCCCAAATATGGCATAGTGGTCCTTTCCGCAGCTCCAAACCTCCTGGTACCTTTAAAGCACAGTCAGGACCACCGCCACACACTTTCCTCTTTGGAGCCTAGGCAGGCCCATCAGAAGGCTGGTACCAGTAGAAAGAACATGACTTTGGGAACAGGTATGTGGTTTTCAAAATATGGCTGCAAACTATGTAACATTGCCCAATCAAGAGCCCTCGTTGAAACTGGGTAGGCTGTAACTGCTTTGACCAAGGAGAAGGGGAAATGACACTGTGTGACATCCAAAGGTCTAAGAAGATAGTGCAGCTTCCACCTTGCTCACTGGGAAACTCAGTGAGAAAGGTGCTCATGGGCCACCATGATGTGAGGAAGTCCAACCCATACTGAGAGCCACAGGTAGATACGCCACTCAATAGTCACCGTGAGCCTTTCCCTTGGCCATCCCAACCTAGCTGATGAAGCCAAACTGCCACATGTAAGTGAATTTGCCTGCTCTGCAATTCTGACTCCCAGCTGTTGGGGTCACCCAACACCCTTTGGGGTCTCCAGTAGAAGGATCAGTGATTACACAACAAAGAGAAGCTGTCTCTTCTATGCCTTTTCCCAATTTTTGATATACATAATTTATGAGGATAATAAAATCATTGTTATTTTGAGCTACAAAGTTTTGATGTTGTTATGCAGCAATAGATAATTGGGCACTAAATTCTAATTCCAAGACCCAACTCTGGGGTAGATCAGTTGTCTGAATCTCTCTGAGCTACGATTTCTTTACGTGGAAGGATCAAAGTTGGTCCTAGAACTTAGAAGAGAGATAGACAGCACATGTATTTTCCTTCCTGGACAGACGTTACTGATTGACCATTGTGTTATTTCCCACACTCGTTCTTACATCCTCAAAGGAGCTCTCCAAGCAGCCACAGGCACAGCGTGGGCAGACCCTCAGCAGACACCCGCTCACTAGCGTTCCCATGGTGACCAAGTGCCCTCACTACACTCAAGGTCTCCCAAACTTAGGTCCCCAGGTGCAGCTTAGAGGGCCCCTTTCTGGGTGCTATTTCATCTCTCACAGTTGGAAGAGTATCAAGAAGGGATGCTCAGGAGTTCTGTAAGCACAGTGGAGGACTGGGAAGTTCCAAGCTTCCATTCCCTAACGGAAGAAAACAAAATAACAAGTGTTATAACCAACCTTGTTAGGACTCTGGAAAACACTCAAGGGTTTACAGCAACCAAGCAAGTATGATTTTAAAAATTCCTCTTTAAATTGGTTTTTTTTAAAAAAGGCTTGATAGTATTTTTATTCATTCTTGTCCCACATACTCCCTGGCATAGCAGCAATCTGTCTTGAGGTGGTCCCGGTTCAGGACATTGAACTCACAGTGCCAGTCTATGGAAGGACAGAATATCATGGAAGGAGTGCATGACGCAGGAGGTATGTTAACCTCATGGGGGCCAAGAAACAAAAAGAGGGGGATGGCCAGGCTCCCAATACTCCTTCAAGGGCACACGCCCAATGACCTAACTTCTTCCCTGTAGACCTCCTGCTAAAGGTTCTACTACTCCCAATAGCTCTGCAGTTTGGGACCCAAGCCTTTAGCATATGGGCTTTTGAGGGACACATATCCAAACTACAGCAATGTAATGGTCTAACCTATGACATCAATAACTTAAAACAGTGGACACAGCCATATCGAAGCACGGAGCGGTACACTGTGGAAATCCAGTTCCCATCGATTTGAATGATGTTGTTACAACTTTATGATGCTAAATGTAAGCCCCATGTGGAGTGATCACAAAATAAATGTCTATAGCATGTACTGAAAAAGACATGGGGAATTAAAACATTTCACTGCAAAAGAAAAAAGAAAAGGAAATCTCTAAAGGCAAAAGAAGGCAACAATGAGGCCACGAGAGACAAAGCTGTAAGCCACACAGAAGCAAAGAACAAAATTGCAAAAGTAAGTCCTTCCTCGTCAGTGATCACTGAAATATAAATGGATTAAATTCTCCAATCAAAGACAGATTGATGGGGCTGGAGCGGTGGCTCAGCGGTTGTGGCACCTGCCTGGCATGCGAGTTCAAACCCCAGCACCACGTACACAATGAAGTGTTGGAGCAATGAAAGCCACATGAAGAACGAAATACAAGTGATTCTGTCTTACTCTCTCTGTCACTGTCCCTCTCTATTAAAAAAAAAAAAGGACAAATTGAAACTGGATGCCATGTGCATACCTGTAATCCCAGCTACTTTGACAGCTGAGGCAAAAGAATCACAAGTTCACAGCCTGCCTGGGCAACATATTGAGAGACCTGTCTCAAACAAACAAACAAACAAAAAAAGCAGATTGACAGAATGAATAAAAACCGTTCAGCTACATACTATTTATAAGTGTCTCACTTTAGATCTAAAGAGACAAATAGCTCAAAAGCGATAGGATAAAAAAAATACGCCACACAAATAGTGAGGAAAAGAGAGTCAGGATAAATACATTAATGTCACACAAGTGCAAGTCAACAATTGCTGTGAGAGATAGAGAGAGGCATTCCATATTGATAAAAGGGTCAATTCATCAAGAATATACATCAATCAGATATGCACCAAATAACTAAAGCCCAAAATATATGAAGCATGAGAAGCAGTTGTCAGAAGCACAGTCCTGATCCTTGAATTGGTCTCTGGCTTTCCATCATGCCACGCAATTTCTCCCTCTCATACACATTCCTGCTATGATGCCATGTGTCATATAATGAAGAGGAAAAAACAATCATCTCACTTGTTACAGAAAAATCCATTTTGACTGTAAAAACATTAAATACATTAGTAATCGAATGGAACTTCCTCAATATGATGAAGGCTCTGGATACCTCAGAGCTAACATCAGACTCAATGATGAAATATTGCACGCTTTTCCCAGGAATAAAACAAGACAATAAGACATCCTTTGACCAGGATGGGAAGCACTTGGGCACTTTGTGCATTGCTGATAGGAATGTAAACTAGTGGAGCTGGTAAAGAATATAGCATGGTGGTTCCTCAATATGTTAAATGCTGATGTATGAATTTTTACACAAACAGGGGGAATCTTGCCTAGGATACCTGGAGATGTAGGGAGGGGGGCAGAGAGAGGGGAGGGAATAGGAAGGATATCAAGGAGACTGGAGGGAGAGAGTTTGGGGGGATCAACTCAGAGGGAAACCTCTGACCTCCATCAGAAGTCCATTTAACACAGGGGTTTAATTGGGGGAAACACAGAACCATGGGGAACCCAAGAGGGGAAACCATGGAATGGCATCAGCCTTGGCTAACTATGTGCATATACAATTGTTCTTGATTGTTTGATAATGATTCCCTCTTAATTGTTAAGTCCATATTCAACAAATTAAAAAAGTTAAATGTTGAATTACATATGGTCCAGCAATTCCACTTTTGACATATCCCCCCTGCCAAAGAATTGAAAACAGAAACTTGCAGAGGTATTGGTATACACATGGCCATAGCGATATCACTCTTAATAGTCAAGAGGTGGAAGCAACTCAAGTATCCAGACTCAGATGAATGGCACAATTAACCACGGGGTCATGGTTTAGATATGAGGTGTTCCCCAAAAGCTCATGAATGAGACAAGGCAAAAATCTGAGGACCGAACTCAGGGCCTTGCACAAGCAAAAATCTTTTAAAGGTGAGATGATTAGGTTACGAGAGTTGTAACCTAATCAGCAAATTAATCCACTGATATGGACTAACCATAAGTATAAGGGTGTGACTGGAGGAGGCACGGCCTTGGGGGGTTTACATTTTGTCCCTTATGAGTGGCACATCCTCTGTCTTTCTCTCTCTCTCTGCTTCCTGATTGCATTGCCCTGAACCGTTTCCCTCTACCATGCCCTTCTGTCGTGATGTTCTGCCTTACCTTGGGCCCAGAGCTCCACAGTTGGCTATCTATGGACAGAGACCTTTGAAACGGTGAGCCAAAATAAATTTTCATCCTCTACATTGTCCTTGTCAGGTCTTTTGGCCACACTGATAAATAACTAACAAAAATGCATGGTATAGATAAAGCAATATTATTCAGCCATGAAATGGAAGGAAATTCTGACACATGCTACCACAGGGGTGAACCTTGAAGACATTAAGCTAAGTGAAATAAGCCAGGCTCAAAAGACATAAACCACAAAGGCACATTCTCAGTGACCTACTTCCTTCAGACACACCCTATCTGCCTGCAGTTACCACCCAGTTAATCCCTGTCAGTGGATTAATCCACTGGTTTTGTTATAACTCTCACAACCTAATCATCTCACCTCTGGAAATCTTCCATTGTCTTACACATGAACTTTTGGAGGATACCTCAGAGTTATGCTGTATGATTCTAGTTATATGCAGTGGCTAAAGTAGGTGAATTAACAGGCAGCAGAATGGTGGTTACCAGGGACTGAGGAGTAAAAACTTTAATTGGAAGAGTGAAAAAGTTCTGTAGATGTATGGTGGCAATAGTCACACAACATTGTAGATATACTTAATGGCACTGAACTATGCATTTATAAATCATTAAAATGGTAAACTTTGTTGTGCATATTTGGCCATAAAAAATCAATAAAGGGAGAGAGGGATGGACAGAAGGAAGAAATGAGGGAAGGACAGAGAAAGCTCACTGGTAGCCTGATAGCCTACCAGTGCCAGGTGACTGGATTTTTGCCTTTCTGGACACTTAAATCATGCTCCCAGGCTAGGTATATTCCCTTCCAAAGTAAGCAGAAGGATATTTTAATTCCCAAAAAAGGAAGAGGAGGAGAGGGAGAGTTCCTTCAATTCTCACCATCTTAATTCTTCAAGTGAAGGGAAAACACTCGTTCTCTTTCCAGCAGGGAATCCTAGCTTTTCACGGGGGGGAATCAGCATTCCGAGAACGAGCAGAGTAGCTCTAGGAATCACCTGGGGTGTGAGTGGGTAGTCTTAACCAGCCTTCTCTGCATGAGCCTCACACAGCCTTAATTAACTAATCCTCTGGTACCATGAAAGAGGGGTGCTTGCCCCACGTCACAAATGAAGAACCCAAGTTTCTGGGTGGCCAGGCCTGCTTGTAATTACAACACATGGCCCAGTCTGTGGGGGAATCTAGATCTGCTTAAGTAGCTCCTACCAATTTGCAGGCATGGAAGGGAAGTTTCACCAGGCACAGAAATACCGGATTCGGAAGGGGAAGGTCTGCTCCAGTCTGTGCCCCCAGCTCACTGCTCATCTTAGGTCCAGTCACCCATCTCAGCCTGTTTTTCCTCATCCGAGGAAGGAGGATCCAACTCTGTCTTGATTCACCTTGCTGTGCAGCCTGCTGGCGCATTTCCTCCTGTGTTCTTGAGCTGAGTACCCGGAGTGAGGTGATTTCTCCTGGTCTACAGTGAAGTGGCGTCCCCCAACCCCCACCCAATAGGAAATGGTCACCCACTGGGAAAGTGAACCAAAGAGCCTCTTGGTAGCAGTGTATAGAGGTGACTCCTCCTCTGGAAAGGGATAAGACTGTCCTTTGAAAACCTCGGGAAGTCTGATGAGCTTGAGGGGAGCAGGAGAAGAAGGCGGAGCCCACATGAAGAAGACCCCGTGAGTATTTGTTTGGGGCCAGTCACGTCCTCTCCGCACTAGCTGTGTGACCTCCATTAGGCGACCTCCTCTCTCTGAGTCTCACTGTTCACTTGCACTACTACCTTCTCAAGAGCCCTTAGATTAAAATCTTCCTGGTCTGACAGAAAGAAGTGGAGTAGGCATTTGTGGCTGGGAACCCACTATGAGAGTGTCTTTAGTTTAAGGGTTTGTTAGTCCACAACTGGGTTTTTGCACACCTCCTACACCCCAAGCTCATTGCTAAGCATTGGACACAAACATCCTGAGGGTATAACAGTATTCAGGCACCAGAAGTCCCTCATATATCAGGGTGACCAAGTTTTGGCACAGAGTTCTCAGAAGTGAGAAGACTCAGAGTGGCATGGACCTTGCGGGGAAGTCAAACAAGGACAACAAATGTTGTGCCAGCATGAGCCAGAGTAGTAAACCTGAGTGACTGAATAAATCAGAGAGAGACTAAGACAAAGTGGAGACACCCTGCTCCCAAATTAAGCTTTCACTCTTCTCAGACACTTATTGTCATGTGGGAACATGGGCTTTGGGTAGCCAGATTTAATTTTTTCCACGAGCTCCAGAGATCCAGATATTTATGTGTAACGCCCATATCAGTCAGTATCATCTTGGTTCTGCTGCAGTAACAACCCCTAAATCTATGTGGCTTGAAACAACAGAGATATTTTCTTGTGTCCTGGGTAGTCCGCAGGGGCCTCTGATCACCATAATCATTTACCACAATTTATGGCCTATGTGATTCATTTGGTGGGGAAGGAGGTTTGGAGGGCTAATCCAATTCAACTCCTGCTAGAAGAGCAGCTCTCATTTCAAATGCCTTCTTACATTCCTCTCACCATTAATGTTCCATCAAAAAGGGACACACAACTCCTGCCACCTTGCCCATTGGTCAGGAAAACAATAACTAGTATCTGTTTGAGTCCCTGCCTTCAACTCTTTGGCTTTTATACCTGGAAGTGGAATTACTAGATCATATGGTAATTCTACACTTAATTGAGAAACAGAAATATTTCAAAATAATCTTCTTAGTAATTCATGTTCATTGCAGAAAATTGGGAAAAAATATAGTCAAAAAAGAAAAAATTACTATTTTTTTTTCAACTTCCGGGAAGAAAACCGCAGCTTCCCTCTCAAGGCATCCTCACACTTTCCTCCATTCCTCAGGCCCCAGGGCCACCCTGTGCTCTGCTGGACCTGGAGCTGGATTCACCCTGTGAATATTGGAAGGGCACCTCCTGACTGCAGGGTGCCATACTGGGCCTTCCCTAGATGTCACTCGTGGCCCCAGCACCTTCTATCCACCACCCCAGGCATGCCTTGTAGGTGCTGGGGCCCAGGCTGCTGGCCTTCGCAGCAGCTCCAGAGTCAACTACAGAATATATTCGAGCTGTCGTGGGGAGTTGAGTTTCTTTTGGCAAACACTAGAGACTGACAAAAATATTCACGTCAAAACATTTCTAGTGCAAAATTTATGAAAGCATTTGAATTTGGCCTGGGCATTTTTTCCCTTTTTTCCTCTCTCCCCGCCCCCTCCTTGTCCTGACTTGGGGGTGGGGAGAAGAGATAGAGTCCAGATGTTGGTGGGAATTATTCCCTTCTCTCCCTCCCCCAACCCCGCTGGCCAGAGGGATGTCGGAATCAATGGCCGCTGTGTGCCACACCGCACAAAGGCCCCGTCCAGAGCCGTGGGCCACTCAGGGCCGGGTGAGCTCTGAGGAAGTGTACCCTGCCTGGAGTCTGCCCCCTAACCCCAGGGTCCGGGGTAATTGTCTGCAGAGGCGGCCTGAGGCCGGGCAGGCCATAATGATTTAGGCAGGATCGATTTCACTTCAAGCCTTTTCTACTCCGAAGGGGCCTAATCGAAAGTAATCTGAAAATTAGGGAAAATAAAAACCATGCCCACCGTTACATAAATACCCATTTCCTCGCATCGGCTGCTCGAAATCACCTCATTCCAGAGCAACGTGATGTTTCCCTCATGGGCAAGGCCGGGCCCTGGGGCGGGGGGGCATTTGATCTGCCGCCTGCTGCTCCCTGACAGCGACCAGTGACCAAGAGGGAGAGAGTGGAAAGGGAGGGGGAGGCCATGGGACTGGCCTTGGCACTGACTGGCCCTACCAAGTCTCTGTAAGAGCCTGGCCCTCCTGGAAGACCACAGCATGTGGCTTGGATGTTGGGGGAGGAGAGAGAGCTAGGTCTGATGAGTCCTCATTTCCATCCAGGACCCACAGGGCCCTCAGGACAGCTCCAGGTGACCTGTCCACTCATACCTCACCCTAGCCTCCTATGTTCTTGCTTTGACCCTCAGACACTCCCACCTCAGGAGATCCGAGGGCCTTTGCATGTAGTATCCCCACTGCCTAGAGGGCCCCTCCTTGGGTGCAGGCCTCAGGCCTTCTCTCCACTTGGTTTCAGATATTAAATCCTTGTCAAAGGATCCCTCCTCTATGTGCTCCTCATACCACCCTACCTGGAACTTCTGTGTCTTTGTTGGTTTCTTGCCCCCCCAATTCCACCGTGAGCTCAAGGAAACGGGGACCTCATCTAGTTTGGAGGCTAGAGCTTTTGCTGACAGAATGGTGTGCAGCGGTTGCAAAAGGAAGGGGCTGTGGAGCCCAGGAGAAATCCCAGAGCCAGATCTTACCCATACCATGGTGAGCTCCTAATGGGGTTCCCTGGGGTAGCAGCACCCAACTCACAAGACATCATGGGTGAGCAGGGTTTGGGGGATCGGGCAGCTCCAGTCCTGTGCCTGACTCTGTGAAGGGCTGTTATCATGACTGCTGTTTATGCTGATCTGAAACTGGGCTGTACATTCTCTGAATGCCTCCCATCAAGAAATAGGGTTGATGTCCTTCCCCTGAAATATGCCTAGGCTTATGATGGCTTTGACCAACAGATTTGGGGGAAGTGGCTCTGTGACTTCTTCCCTGGGTGGCCTCCTCTAGGTTCACTTGAAATGCTCCTGCAGAGGCCCAAACCTCCTTATAAAAGTCCCACTCCTCAGAAGCTACCATGCTGTGAGCAAGCCCAAGCCACGTGGAGTCATCTCAGTTCCCAGTCAGATGTGGGAGCCAAGAAGCTTCTGGATGATTCCAGAAGTCCCCAGCTGGAATGTTTGAACCACCTCTCTGGAAATACGATGAGGAACAGATTCTGGGGCTCACCAGGCCCTCTGAGCAAGTCAGAGTGAGGTCAGAGTTGAGGGGGAGCTCACAGGCACTGCTGGGGCCAGTATACACTCCCCAGCAAGCTCTGGGTCTTAGTTCATTTGAACCGATATAACAAAATACCCGAAACTGGATATTTGCAAAAGAACACAGATTGATTTCTCACAGCTCTGGAGTCTGGGAAGTCAAGGCACCGACTGGTTCAGTCGTCTGGTGGAGACTGCTCTCTGCATCCAAAATGGCGCCTATTGCAGCTGCATCCTTTTGTGGCAGAAGGCAGAGCATAGGTGAGCTGAATGCTCCGTGAAGCCTCTTTTATAAGGGCCTCAATCCCACTCCAGGGAGGAACCCCTGACCTAATCACCTCTTAAAGGGCCCACCTACTATTATCACATTGGCCACACCTGAATTTTGGAGTGCCTCGCATAGCAGAGGGCAACAGAGCAATTAGGGCAGGGACTCAGCCTTTCACGTTTGAGTTCAGAGATGAGGCAGGAGATATCTCAGCGGGTGCTGCTGGGACCTCCCAGCTTGAGGCCAACATGCTCCCTATAACCTCCTGGCTATCTGTCTTTCCCTTGCTTTTCAAGGTGGACGGAAGGTCCCCACCCCAAGCCTATTCTAAGAGACAAAGCCCTGAGTAGGTGGACCTCAGTGGGTATTTCTGGAACCTACTATTCTGTTTTGTACAGTTTGCAGTACTAGGGATCAAATCTAGGGTCTTGCACAGGCTAGGCAAGTGTTCTACCACTGAGCCTTCTGGAACCAATGATTCCAGCACTAACAGGTATGTGTCACGTTCCCAGCAGGAACTGAGAGTCTCGCATGGGTTTCCATGCCCCACCCCCACTGCAGCCCTGCAAACTCAAGAACTGCACCCCCATCCTTTTACAGATGAGAAGACTGATCACAAAGAGGAAGAGTGACATGTCATCAAGGGCTAGCCCCTGGTGGAGTCCAGTTCCAGGTCATGAGCCTGAACAAGCGCTCAGTCAGCCGGTTTCCCCAGCCATGCAGGAGGGAGGCTCAGATGCCCTCAGGATGAGGCTTCCTCCTCCAAGCAGCTTGCTCCATTTCCCCCATACCTTTAAGGGACCCAGAGGGATATGACATCCACCAAAGAAGCTCAACTACCCCCAGTCCTGGTAGCTGGATTCCTGTCCCCACGCCACTCCCGGCATCTAGTTCAGACTCCTGGCATCTCTGTGAACAGAATGGCACCCCCCTGGTGAGAATTCAGGGTGGAGGAGACGCTGGAGAGGTGATGGCCTGAGGCTGGGAGTGTGGCAGGGGAAGCAGCCTTTGGCAGAAGGACAGGACCAGGCTTAGGCCAACACAGGACCAGAGGCCTTTGAGCCCTCCAAACCCTGGGTTCTATGGGCCTATGTGATACAGGGAGGTGGAGTAGATTTAGAGGCCTCTCCCAGCCACACACAGCCCCACAACCCTGACCACTGTCACAGGCAGGCCTTCACATGATGGTCTGACTAGGGTTTTTATTGCCCATTCCAGCAACCCCACCTGTCCCCCTCTCTGCAGGGTCTTAGCCCTCAGGGTGCTGCAGTCCTGACCTCCTCTTTGAATACTGCCTGTGTTGGAGACTCTGCAGTACCCATTTCCACGTCCTGTTGTTTAGGCCAGTGCCGTCTAGGGAACCAGTTCTGTGCCATACTCCAACCCCAAGCACTTGGAGATGGACTAGCTGGGTAAAGATGGATCTGAAGAAGATTTGAGAAAGCCAAAGGTCAAGAGAAAGTCATCCCTGCAGAAAATCTGGGTTGTGACAGGACCCTGAGCACCAGGTTGGCATGCACGTCGATTCCCAGGAAAGCTTTCCCAAAGAGAGAGGACAGGGAGAGCTTAAGGTGGTGGGTGTTCTGGGAACAGAGGGAGTGTCACTGGAGCCAAGGCCAGCAGGTATGCAAAGAAGCAGCAGCCAGGGCCATCTGGGCAGGAAGGAGGAGGTCAGAGACATAGGGAGCCACTCATCCAGAAGCCAGGGCAGGGAGGCTGCCTGAGGACCTGATTTGGGAGACCAGAGCAGAAGGGTGACCAGTGGACTCCCCATGAGAGATGACACCAAAGCCAGAGGCCTGAGGAAGCTGCGACCTCCCTTTCCCTCACAGAGAAAGCCCCTTCCAGAAGCTCTGGCCTCTCTCTGTCTGGGGTGGGGGCTCCACTGGCCCGTTTTAGACCTTGAAGCTTGGAAGTGGGTGCCCTGGAGGCTCCCAAGGCAGCTTTGGCCGCAACAGTCTAGGAAGGGATGCCACGCAGAGGCTGCCCGGGTGGAGCCGGTGTTCTGTTGCAATTACCCGTAAGCCTGGTGTTTACACGGGGGTTTACAGGGAATTCAAAGCATATCTTCCTGTTGCTTTGGCAGCGAAGGCATATCAAGTGAGTGTTCAAAAGGGCTGAGCCGCGTTCGCAGAAATAAAAACCAAATGGCTGAGTAATTTCCACCAGAGAAGAACTTATTCTCGCAATTGCACGGTCTATTTAGCATGCTTTCATAAAACCTTTTAACGAATCAGCCCTGAACCCCCGACAGCAGGGCCCAGCCCACCTGTCAGGCTTGGATTTCCAAACACAGGTATGGCCCTCGCTCAGGAGATTGGATGCAGGTTTCCTTTCCTGCACAGAGCAGAGCTGAACCCCCAGTGGGCCGCGCCTCCAGGCTCCGTGCTGGAGAAGGAGATCCCTGTCCTGAGGAAATCCCAGCAAGGGCTGAATTGGGCTTTCTAGAAAAATGAAACACCAGGTCAGCCCCGTGACACCATGGGACTTGAAGGACCCATAGGTGGCAGTGCTTAGGCTGGGAAAGCTTCCGGAGGGGGAATTGCCTGACACAGAAACTGAAAGAGAGAAGGACAAGGCAGAACAGGAGTAAAGGGAAGGGCCTCCTGGGTGCGCAACAGCCCGCGGCGGGCAGCCATGGGTCTGTAGTTTTATCCAAACTGCCCGAAGGAGACAAGAGGAAAAATGCTTTCTTGGAAAATTTTATTCTGAAGGAGAACGGACAGACCGTGCCCTGACACATGGCTATTGGATTAACAGGCTGAGCTCCAGCCTTAGAAAAGGGGACACACAGGAAGATGTTTTAAAATCAGTGATATTGGGCTGGGGGTGTGGCTGAGTGGAAGAGCTCTTACCTAGCATGCGCAAGTCCTGGGTTTGATCCCCAGGACTGGGGGGGGGGAATCAACTTTATTGAGGCATGATTTACATACCATGAAATTCACCCGTTTTAAGCACACAGTTCCAAGGTTTTGACCCCATGACAGTGAAGTCATGGGGCATCTCTGTCTTCCTGAAAAGTTCCCAGGAGCCCCTTGGTAGTTAATCCCACCTCACTCAAGCCCTGCCTCAGAAGGCACATCATCTCTGATATCACTAAGGGGCTCGTTTTGTCACTCACAAACTTCATAAGCATGGAATTGAACCGTGAGTGCTTTTTTTCTTTTTAAGAAAGAGAGAAAGAGAGTTAATTTTTATTTTTTCATCTGGTTTTTTTTTTCCCTCCACTTAGTTGTGTACATGGTGCTGGGGTTCAAACCCGACTCCTCGTGCATGCCAGCAAGTGCTCCACTGCTGAGCCACTGCTCCAGCCCCCACGGGTACTTTCTTTATGTTTCACTTCTTAGACTGCACGTGTGATTTCAAGATTCCTCCCGGGGCGCGGTGCGGGGGGCGGGAAGCGCTCGGTAGTACATTTTTCAGTACCAAGCAGTGATCCATGTAGAGGCACCAGGGTTTGCTACCCGTTCACCTGTTGCTGGATATTTGAGCTGCTTTCATAAAAGTAAATTAGAAATAGAACTGCTCTTGGCTATGTTTTCATTTCTTTAGGGAAAGTACCCAAGAATGAAAATCCTTGGGTGAGTCATACGGTGTGTGTTTAACTTAACAAGATACTACCAAAATACCCCTGCCACCTGCGGTACAGAAGATGCTCCAAGTTTGCAGCACATGCCCAATCATTTCAATTTCAGCCATTCTAAAGAACGTGTAGTGAATAGTAATTCCTCACTATTTCAATTTGCATTTCCTGATGAAAAATGCTAGCACCTTTCTCTTGTGCCTATTAGCAATTGACATCTTTCTTTCTTTTTAAAGAAAGAGGATATAGTGAGAGAGAGAAAGAGAGAAGCAATTTTTATTTAATTTTTCCTGTGACTCATTCCTCGGACACTTCGTTGTGTATGTGGTGCTGGGGTTTGAACTCGCGTACTCGCACATCCCAATCAAGTGCCATAACCACCAAGCCACCGCTCCAGCCCCTGACATCTCTTCTTGAAGGGTCTTTCAAATCTTTTATCCAATTTTGTTGTATTTGTCTTCTTATTATTGAGTTGTGAGAGATCTTTTATATTTTGGATCTACACATCCTACTTAGTTTTTCTCCCTCCAAAATGTGGCTTGCCTTTGTTATAAAAAAATTTTTGTCTAGAATATTGATAGATTCAAAGTGTTTTGCAAACACACACACACACACACAAGATTGAACATCACACTTCATATTGCATAATGATGATAAGATATTAAAATGAGGGAATTTTCATTGGTTAATTTTTCCAGTTATACATGCACTTGTGTGTGTGTGTGTATGTGCGCGCGTATCAGTGTACGGATTCTCGCAGTATTTAGTGTGGTCATTATTTTTTCATTTCAGCTGTTTTGATAGGTGTGTAGTAATGTCATTCTGGGTTTTATTTGCTTTTCCCTGATGGCCGGTGATGCTGAGCATCCTATCATATAGTTATCTGCTTATCATCTTCAGCAAAATATCTGTTCAGGACTGGGAGTGTAGCTCAGTGGTGGAACCCTTCCCTCACATTTGTAAGATGGCCCTGGGTTCGGTCCCCACCACCCCGCACACAGATCCAAAGTCCACTCACGAATTTTGCCATAATGGGATTATGTTTTTCTGCTGGATTTTAAGAGATCATTACACATTCCAGACCCCTGCTCTTCGTCAGCTCTTCGCAAACATTTTCTCCTAGGCTATAGCTTGTTTTCTCAACCTTTCAATGCCATCATTCAGAGAAGCAAACGCGTTTAATTTTGATCAATTTTCTTACTACGGATCATTCTTTTGGCGTCAAGTCTAAGAACCCTTTGATTAATCTAAAACCTGAAGATTTCCAACTGCATTGTTGCTCTAAAAGTAACTCGCATATTGTAAATCTGAGCCACTTGGAGTCAATTTTTGTAGAAGGTGTAAGGTTTGAGTTGAGGGTCATTGTTTTGCCTGTGAACATCAACTGTTGAAGAAAGCATCCTTCCTCCATTGAATTACCTTTGAATTTTTTTTCCCCAAAAAAACCAGCAGACCATACTTGCGTGGTTCTCTTTCTGGGTTCTATTGTATCATCCCTAAAGCAAAGGAGGAGAATAAAACACCACATCCCTGAATACCCCCTTTTTCTTCCCAAAAACATCACCAAGTCAAGGGAACTGTGGAGCAAGCCTGAGCTGGAAAGTCTAGATACATGTTACCTTGAAGGACGCTGCCTTTCTCCTGTGCACGCTGGGGACTAGGGCAAGTTAGTGTTAGCTGCAGAAACCTACTCCCCTGCATGTACAATAGGACATTGCTCCTTGGGATACAAACTGTTTCTGCAGCCTCTCATATAAAACCCCTCCCTGAGTCGGGGTGGGCATAGAATTGCGGGCACTGTGGAAAGGATACTTGCCATTCATCCAGCCACATCACTGGGCAAAGCACCATGTGGAAAAGGAGCTGGTGCTTGGTAAAGTTCATGAGGGATGGAGGTGCTCTGGGTCAGCCCATCACCACCGGGCTCTTCTTGGCAGTCACTGATCTCTTGTCAGCGTTCCCCAGGGGACTCTAATTCTCCCTTGCTATCTCTGGGCACTTTCTCTGGCCTGTGCTGACTGCCCTGGCACAACTGGGCTGCGGACAGAAGATCTGTTCTGTTCCTCTCACCAGAGGGTCCATGCCCCTGCAGCACCTTATTGGCATTCATTTCTACCCAGTGGCTGTGGAACAAACTTCAATATCAAGTCCAGTGGTTCCTCCCACTGTGTTCCTCTTTATCAAAATTGTTATAATTAGTTGTACTAGTTTGCGAGGGCTGCCATAACAAAGTACTTTACAAAACAGAGTTTTTTAATCTCTCAGTTCTGAAGGCTTCATGTTCTAAATTAAGGTGTGGGCAGGGCTAACTCCTTCTGAGCACTGTGGGGGAAGGATCTGTTCCAGGGCTCTCTCCTTGGCAGGTGGGTGGCGGTCTTTATGTTTACATAGTATTGGTCATGTGTGTGTGTGTGTGTGTGTGTGTGCGCGTGCGCGCGCACGCGCATGCATCTGGGTCTATGTTCAAGTTTCACCGTTTGATAAGGACATCAGTCACACCAGATTAGGACTCAGTCCCAATCATTTTAATTCAATTACCTCTGTAAAGACCCTGTTTCCAGCCAGGCATGGTGGCCTACAACTACGATCCAGCAACTTGGGAGGCTGAGGCAGATTTACAAGTTCAAAGCCAGGCATAGCAATTTAGTGAGGCCCTAAGCAACTTAGCAAGACCCTATCTCAAAAAAACAAAACAAAACAAAACAAAAAAAAAACAAAGGGCTGGAGCGGTGTCTCAGTGGTTTCGGCGCTTGCCTCGCAAGCACGAGGATCTGGGTTCAAACCCCAGCACCACGTACACAACTAAGTGTTGAAGCAACGAAGGCCACAGGAATAACTAAATAAAGTTGTTTCTCTCTTTCTGTCTCTCTCACTATCCCTCTCTCTTAAAAAAAAAAAACAAAGAAAGAAATATATATATGTATTTACACACACATACACATATATATGTATGTATTTTGGCTGGGGGTATTTCTCAGTGGTTAAGCACCCCTGGGTTAAATACCTGATACCAAAAGAAAAAAAATACCTGTTTCCAAATAAATTCCCAATCTAAGGTACCTGGAGATTAATATGTCAAACCTATGATTTGGGAGGACACAATTCTCCCCATAATGGTGGTTGAAGACCTGTGCCTTTCCATATAAACTCTATAATATGCTTGTCTGCATCTATCTTTGGGATTTTGATAGGAATCGCACTACACCTATGGATCGATTTGGAGCAAACTGACATCTTTACCATGTTGGATCTTGCAATTCATGAACATGATATGACTCTCCATCTATTTGGGTCTTCTTTGATTTGTTTCAAGTGGTTTGTGATTGTCAGTATTGTGTGGATCCTGCACAAGTTTTGCTATACTTACAACTAAATTTTAGTGTTTGATTTTCTTTGGAGAGAGTGTAAGTAGATTTGTTGCTTCAGTTTCAGTTTACAAATGATCATTGTCAGTATCTAGAAACCCAAGTGGCGTTAGTATGCTGATCTTTCCTTCAACGCTGCTGAACTCACTACTTCTAAAAGGTTGTTGTAGATTCCACTGGATTTCTATACAATCATGTCACCTGCAAATGAGACAGTTTCACCTCTTCCTGCGTGTCTTTTTTCCCCCTGGGTTTCGTCAAAGCAACTAGAATATCCAGGACTGTGTGATACAAGCATCTTTTCCTTGTTTCCAAACTCAACGTGAAAGCAAAAGCTGTAGGCTTTTCGTAAATGTTCATTAGCAAATCAAGGGAGTTCCCCTCCATCATTCCAAGGTTGCAGAATTTTTTTCATGAATGCTTGTTGGATTTTGTCCAGAGCTTTTTCTTCATCAACTGATATAATGATATGATTTTTCTTCATTAACTTGTTGATATAGTGGATTGTATTGATTGACTTTAAAATATTGAATTGGCCTTGGATTCCTAGAATAAATCCCACTTGGTCATGGTGTATAATTTTTGTTGTTGCTGTACACTGCTAGATGGGATTTGTTCATATTTTGTTGAGAAGTTTAGGATCTAAGTTCCTAAGAGATATTGGCTGGTAGTTGTCTTTTTTGAACTCTTGCTGTCTGATCTTGGAATCAGGGTAATTTTAACTGGCCTCATGAAATGAGTAGAGAAGCATTCCTTCCTTTTCTATTTTCTGAAAGAGATTGTGTAGCAATGATGTTAATTCTTTATTAAGTGTTCATTATATGTTTTCCATGAAATCATTTTTTGGCCTAGAGATTTCTTTTTTAGGAGATTTAAATGACCAAGTCGGTTTATTAATGGTTATAAGACAGTTCTGTTTGATTCATTCATCTTGGTTGAATTTTGGTCACTTGTGGTATTTGAAGAATTGGTCCATTTTTTCTAAGTGGTCAAATTTATAAACATTAACTTGTTTTGTAGAATTCTCCTATTAATTTTAAAAGATTACAGATACTCCGGGCTGGAGTGGCGGCTCAGCGGTTATGGAGCTTGCCTGGCATGCGCATAGAGCCAGGTCAAAACCCTAGCACCATGCACACAACTAAGTTCAGAACAACGAAAGCCACATGAAAAACTACATAAAATTGATTCTCTCTCTCTCTCTTTCTCATTGACCCTCCCTCTCTTTAAAAAAGAAAAAAGATCAGAGTCTCTTATGATGAACCATATTTCATTCTTCATATTGGTGATTTGGATCTTCTATCTTAATTTTGTAGGAAGATTAGAAACTATCAATTTTTTCATTAATTTTCTGTATTAATTCCCTCTTTTTAATTTTATACATCCACGCTCTTTATTATTTCCTTCCTTCAGATTGCTTTGGAGATATTTTGCTCTTCCTTTGCTGATTTCTAGAGGTATGAATCGCGTCTTTGTGTGTTAGGGCTACTATAACAAAAATACCATAGACTGAAAAGCAGAAATAAGCATTTGTTTCTCAAAGTTCTGGAAGCCCAAGATCAAGGTGGATTCGTTGTCTGTCGAGGGTTCACTCCCTGGTGCTTAGACTGTTGGCTTCTCATTGTGTCTCCATGCAAGGGAAAGGGGAGAGAGAACTCCTTGCAATCTCTTTTGTAAGTCCTCAGTCCCATGAGTGAGGCCTCGACCATCATGACCCAAGCACCTCCTATTATGATTTGCATATGCTGTGTCCCCCAAAAACTCATGTGTGGAACAATGCAAGAAATGTTCAGAGGTGAAATTATTAGGTTATGAGAGTTATAACTTAATCAGTGGATTAATTGGAGGGTAACTGGGTGTGGCTGGAGGAGAGAGGTCACTGGAGGCATGCCTTTAGGTTTATACTTTGTCCCTGGTGGCCACAGCTCCCCCTACCCCTACCTCCCTCTCTCCCTCTCTCTCTCCCCCCCTCCTTCCTAGTTGCCTGTCCGGAGCTGCTGTCCTCCTCCATGCTCTTCCGCCATGATGTTCTCCTCATCTTGGGCCCATATCTATGGAGTTAGCTGTCCTTGGACTGAAACTCTGGAACTGTGAACCAAAATAAACTTTTCCTCCTCTAATTGTTCTTTTTAGGTCTTTTGGTCACAGCAATGCAAAATCTGACTACACCACCTCCCAAAGTCTCCATCTCCAAATGTTACCACATTAGAGTTTAGGATTTTTTTGGGAGAACAAAAGCATTCAGTCCATAACAAATGTATATTATTGACTTGAGAACTTTTCCTCATTTCTAATGCAGTCTATGCTATAAATTTTCAGCCCAGCATGGTTTTTAATGGCACCCCAATGTTTTGACATGCCATGTTTTAATTTCTATGGTTCCATTTGTTATTGAATTTTCTTTGAGATATACTTTTTGTTCTGTGGATTATGTGTAAATGTGTTGTTTATTTTCCAAGAATTTAGGGATATTCCTTTTGACTTTACTTATTAATTTCTAAGTTAAGTCAATATGGACAGAGTGCATTCTATGCATATTTTCAATTTTTAAAAAATTGGTTAAGGTTTGTTTGATGACACAAAATATTGTCAGACTTGTCAAATATCCATGGATGCTTCAGCAGAAAGTGTATTCTGTTATTAGGGGCGTGGTCTATGTCCTATCAGTTACTGAGAGTTGGTGTTGAAGTTCAATGCATAATCGTGGCTTTGTCTCTTCTATCAATTTTATCAGTTTTTGCTTCATGAACTTTGAAGTTATGTTGTTTATTACATAAATATTTAGGATTGCTTTTTTCTAATGGATTTATGATTCTGCTATTATTTTATGTCCCTAATAATTTTCTTTGCTCTAAATTCTACTTTGCTGTATTAACAGCCAGCTACCCTTTTTGAATTAATGCTACAATGCATATATCTCTCTGCCCTTTGACTTTCAACCTATCTTTCTCATTACGTTTGAAATAATATATACCTGGGACAATTTTAGCCATACTATCAGTCTTTGCCTCTTTGTATATTTATGTTATCTACATTTAAAGCAATTATTGACATGTTAGAGCTTAAATTTTTATTATTTTCCGTTGGTTCCTTGTTTCTTGGTTTTTGTTGTTGTTGTTGTTGTTGTTGTTGCCTATTGTTGGTCTCTTAAAATTTTTGAATGTTCCATTTGTATTTGTTTATTATGATCTTGGGTGCATGGCTCTGTATAGTTCGCTGTGCGCTTGCTCTAGGTATCACCGTCTATACTTATTACATATTGCAGCCTGGTGGTGTGGACATTGCACTGGTCCGAGTGATTTACAGAAACCTTACTTCCATTTAGACTTTCTTTGCAATTCCAGCTTTCCAAATATAATGTTCTTATTTGTTTCCTCTGCATACATGGCACACCATGTCTGAGTGTGTTATTACTTTTGTTTCAACAATAAAATATGATTAAACTCTCATAGTAAATGGTTTATTTCTATTTTGACCTATTCAATTTACTTCTATTTTTATCCATTCTGCAGTTCTTATTTCTTATCTGAGGGTTCCAACCTTCTTATGCTATTATTTTATTTCTGTCTGTCAGATATTCTCCTGCAACTGTGAGATAAATGTGCTAGTGATGAATTCTGAATGTTAGTCATCTGAGAGGGTCTTTATTTCCGCTTCAGGGCTGAAGTACAGTTTCAGTGAATCTAGGATTTGGGATTGACAGTTCTTCTCGTCTAGCACTTGAAAATTGTTGGGCTACTTTCTTCCAAATTCCATGATTTCAAATGAAGAATCTGCCATCATTGGAACTGATCCTTCTTTATAGGTAATGAGCCATCTGTCTCTGACTGTTAAGAAGATCCTTCTCTTTGTCTTTAGTGTTCCAAAGTTTAACTCTGGTGTCTTTGGTTGGTGTTGAACTTTGCGTTATTATCCTGTTTGGAATTCATTTAGCTTCCTAAATCTGCAGGTTTATGCCTTGTGTGTGACTTGTGTTTTAGTTTTCTTATTAAAAACTGACAGAGATTTTTTATTTTGGAGAATTTCAATTTGTCAACTTTTAATTTGTTTTGTTTTTCATTTTATTTTACCTGCACAAGTTCATGAAGATTTTCTACTATGTTTTATTCTAGAACATGTACTGTTTAATATTTTGTTTAGGTCTCCGATCCCACTGTTTTAATTATCATCCCATTGGTATGAGTTAAGGGTCAAGGTTAATATTCTCCCCCAGATAGATATCTAGTTTTTCCAGGAACTTTTGTTGAAAAGACTTGCCTTTTCTATATCAAATTGCCATGGTACCTTTGAGAAAATGAATTGACTATATAAAGGTGGATTAGTTCTAGATGTTCCATTCAGTTCCATTTTCCATATCTATTATTTTGTTTTGTTTACATAGCTAATAAGCCCTTATAACTTCATATCAAATCTTGAAATCAACTAGTATAGTCCTTTAATTTTATTCTTTTTAGAAATTGTTTTGAATGTTCTAGATCCTTCATATTTCCATGTCAATTTCTACCTGATAAATTGCTAAAAATGGAATTGTGATAAATGTATAGGTTAGCAGGGGAGAAATTGAAATCTTAAAAATAGTGACTCTTCCAATCAATAAATATACTTTATCTTTTCAGTTACTTGAGTCTTCATTAATGTCTCTTACCACTTTTGGTCATTTTACTGTATAGGTATTATGAATATTTTTATTAAATTTATATTTAAGTATTTCATATTTTAAAAGCAAATATGAAGAATATTGCTTTATAGTTTTATTTTCAAGTTGTTCACTGTTATCATATAGAAATACAATTAATTTTTTGGTATGGACCTTTTAACCTGTAACCTTGATAAATTGGCCCTTGTAATCCTTCCAGTCTCCCCATTTTTTCATCTTTATCTCCTCTTTAGGAGATAAAAATAAATAAGAAAAAAATTTGAATTATGCTTTAGGTCTTTGCTCAGGACCGTTTCAGTAACTCTTTTGAAGATTCCTTAGGAATTTCTATGAATATAATGCTATCTGTAAATGTCATCTAATCAATATGCCTTTTATTTTTCTTGCCTTATTGCACTGGCTAAGTCCAACATTGATAGACGTGTAAAGAGTGCATATTCTTCTCTCAATTCTGTTCTTGGAGGAAAGCATTTAGTTTTCTCACCAAAAATTTTGCTTAGATGTCCTTTACCAGGTTGAGCGCATTCCCTTCTATTTCTAGGTACCTGAAAACTTTTGTCTTGAGTAGGTGCTCAATTGTGTCAAGTGATTCTCTGCCTTTTTTTCTTTTCTTTCTTTTTTTTTTTTTTTTAAGGACCGTGAGAGTGAGAGACAGAGAATTAATTTTTTTTAATTGAGTTTTTCACATGGCTTTCGTTGCTCTGACATTTAGTTGTGTGCGTGGTTGCTGGGGTTTGAACCTGTGTACTTGCACATGCCGGGCAAGTGCTGTAAACTACTAAGACACCACTCCAGCCCCTCTGCTTTATTTTCTTAATGTGGTGAATTACATTGAATACTGTGTTAGACCAACTTTGCCCTCCTGAGATCAACTTCACTGAAACATGATGTATTCTCCTTTTTATATATATTGCTGGATTTTATTTGCTAATATTTTGTGAAGAATCTGTGTCTGTATACATGGGATTTTGCTTGTAGTTGTCTTTGTAATAATTCTAATTTTGATACCAGGGTAATGCTAGCCTTGTAAAATGACATGTGTTGCTTCATCCTTTTTTCTGAAAAACTTTTTTTTTCTGAAAAAGTTTATGTATTAAATCATCATAAAATTTTTGCCAGAATTTACCAGTGAAGTCATCTGGACCTGGTATTCTCTTTGTTGAAAGGTCTTTTAATTATGAAGGCAAAAATTTTTATATACAGAAAGCCAATCAGATTTTCTCTTCCTTCTTGTATCAGTTTAGTTATTTGTGGTTTTCAATGAATTTGTTCATGATACTTATTCTATTGTGATATTTGTCATTTGCATCAGCTTCATTTTTTTTCTTAGTCCATGTTGATTTATTAATGTGTTGGTTTTTGGTTTTACTGATTTTCTCTATTATTTTTCTATTTTTCTGCTTCACTGGATTTTTGTGTGGTATTTGAATTTAAAATTAAGTATTTAAAATTAAATAAAATTTTAAATTCGGAACTCAGTCACACTAGCCACATTTCAAGTCCTCAATCTCATTGCAGGGAGCGCAATCTAATTATACCAGTGCTATTGGACTGGCCCTGCTCTGGGGAGTGGGGGCTGTTTCTTCAATTGGTCCCGTTTGTCTTAGCTAGGCATTTTCTCTAAGCTTCCTGGGGTTCCTAGGAAGACTAGGCAGCTCTCAAATCTTGTCCTCTCCATGACCCTGGCTTTGGCCCCAGGTCAAGACCTATCACCACTTCCCTTCTTCCTGGTCCCTCAAACACTTCTATCTGTTCCCATTTCTGCTTCCAAAGGGAGCTTCTCCCGCGGTAACCCCACACACCTGCTTGAATCTCAATACTCCTGCTACCTGGGCTCCCATGGGGCTTCCCTTCCAGGGAAGAACTGACTCTCTCATAAGCCTAAGACATAGTTGCTTTGAAATGGGCCATAGCACACGCACATCACTGTGACCACTTTATTATAAGAAGTAGGGGTGAGGGACAAAATCCAAAAAACCCAGACCTTCTCTTGGGCCTGGTTTAAACCTGAGCCCAGAACTGCAGCCCAAAGCCCAGGGGTAAGCTTCCAGAGTTGCACATGAAGGCAGGTTCTAGCTCAACCAGTCCAGACAAGTTCAGGGTAAGACAGAGTGTTCAGGAGGTCAGGAACACACCTCAAAGGGTGCAGGATCGAAGCCAACGGCCACTTACCTGGAATGGGATGAGGATGGGGGAATCCAGGATTTGTCCTCTGGTGTCTGGTCTTCCAGGAGGTCCTGGCTTGCCTTGAAGGGAAGCTCAGCTCACCAGGGTCAAAACAGCCTGACCCACTTCCCTGCCAAGCCCGTCTGCTGACCACCTGCCTTTTTTTAAAAAATATTTTTATTAAGGAATTGAATTATTATAAAATCATAAATGCATTTAAAGTAACATTATGATATGTATATACTTTTTTTTTCCTTTCAGAGAGAAGGACAGTGAGAGAGAGAGAGAATCAATTTTTATTGAGTTTTTCACATGGCTTTCGTTGCTCTGACACTTAGTTGCGTACGTGGGTGCTGGGGTTTGAACCCGTGTACTTGCGCATGCCGGGCAAGCGCCGTAACTGCCCAGCCACCTCTCCAGCCCAGAATTACCTTCTATATCCCTCCCTATTCTCCCTCCCTTCCCCTCCCACACCAACCGTATGCTCCGCCCCCCCATATCTATGATTGCCCTAGATTATTTGTTATTATGCCTTTCCTGGGTCTAATACATGAGATTAACTACCTTTCACACAGGCCTGGGTTTAGCTCTAGACTCCACAAAGGAGTGGAAACATTTGACCCTTGACCCTCTGGGTTTGGCTAACTTTGCTCAGCATGATTTCTTCCATAGCCATCCACTTACCTTCAAAGGCTGCAATACCACTGTTTCTAATGCTGAGTAAAATTCCATGGTATATATGTACTACAATTTTTGGATCCATTCATCCAGTGAGGGGCATCTGGGTTGGTTCCATAATTAGCTATTGTAAATTGAGCTGCTATGAACTTAGATGTTGCTGTGTCACTGTAATGTGCTGATTCTAACTCCTCTGGGAAAATACCCAGGAGAGGGATTGCTGGATGGTATATAACCACTGCCTTTGTCATGAATCACCCAGGCCTCACAGGAGGAAGCAGCGATAACCCCAGCCCCATAAGAGCTACCCGGTTGCTTCTTCCGTTCTAATCATTCTGCAACTTCAGCCTCAACATGGCTCACCATCCTCCACTCCAGGTCTTGTGCAGCTGGGTGTCTTTGCCCCTGCTCCCCTCATGCACTTATCCAGGCCTGCACAATCCCTGTCCCTCCATATCCCCACTTCTGTCCCCCAGCCTGTGAACCAATGGGTTCCTCCACTTGACACCTCCTTTCTTTTCATACCATCTCCCCCATCAGGCCTTGGCTACTTCTTGAAAGATTCACTCAAATAGTTCCTCTTCTAAAAGTTCTCTCCACCCGCTGCCCTCTAACCCTTTCTGTTCCCGCGTGCCTGGTCACTCAGGCCTTGGTGTGTGGGGGTTGAAAGGGAAGGAGCACCAGCTGGTGAATGGTCAAGTACAGGGACCAGAATAAAATGAGCCATAGGGGGGTTGGAGCGGTGGCTCAGCGGTGGTTACGGCGCTTGCCCAGCATGCTCGAGTACGTGAGTTCAAACCCCAGCACCACTTACACAACTAAGTGTCCAAGGAATGAAAGTCACATGAAAAACGAAATAAAAAATTGCTTCTTTCTCTCTCTCTCTCTCTCACTGTTCCCTCTTTAAAAAAAAAAAAAAAAAAGCCAGTGGAGACCTGATCCTCCACTCAAAGGAGGCCCTGCCTTGCTGGGGACTTGGAAGTTCAGGCAGGAGAAAAGGAAAAGCCCAGAATGGCAGGATCCTAAAGGCAGTGAGCAGAGAGCCTCAGAAGGCAGTTGAGCTGGAAAGGACCCAGACGAGGTAGTGTTTCAAAGCTAGATTTTGGGGCAGCGAGGAAGGGAATCAGAGAGGCCAGGGCTGGCATCGGGTCCCAGGAGAGGCACTGCCTCTCCTGTCTGATTAGGAAGTGAGGGTGCAGTCAGAGGCCCATCAGCAGCCTTCAGAATTGTTTCACAGGCTTGCGAGGCTCCAATCCCAGGAGAACAAAGCATCTGATGGCTTGGAAGCATGCCACCACACGACAGTCGCGAAAACACTGCATAGTGCTGAATTCAGGGTAGAACAAATGGAGATCAGCACCAAAGGGTAACATTCCCCAGAAATTCCTCGCCCGCATCTTCCTCCACTCCCACACTCCTCCCCGCCTCCCAGAAGCCACAAACTGCCCCCCAACCCCCGCAACCTGGCATTGCTCCTGGATGCCCCAAATACTAGGACAAAGTCCAGACACTAATTGAAGTTTTACACCAGAAATCACCCACCCACAGGGAAACCGAGTCTTATGTGATATTTGTATGCCACAAACCCTTGGATTCAGTTGGGGAATAAACTCCAGCACTTGCCCATGAGTTACAGCAATCCCAGGGAGGCAGAGCAGAGCGAGGCAGGTTGATAAAGTAAATAAGGAAGTAGCGCTGCTGGCTCCAGACTTAAAGGTGAAATCGATGGCTTTTTGAGCGATGATAATGATCCCAGTAAACACTGTGTGGGTCCTTCTGTGAGCTGGCACTGCGCTAACGCAGTTTATCTCTGTAATCCTGGTGGCGCCCGAGGGTAACATGACTGTCCCCACGTCACAGCCCTTGGGGTCCCTCCCCCAGCTGAGAGATCAGAGTAGCTGTGACCCCAGATGGCCCCCTGGAGGCAAAGGGATGCAGTTCTCAGAAACTGAGAAGGAAGGGAATACAGATGTATTCCTGGGCCTGCAGCACACTAAAGCTGATTGGATTACAGATGGGAGTTCTGCACATCCATTTAAGATCTCCCTTGGACACAGAGACAAAAGACATTTTTGGTGTACACATCTCTATTATTGTTGGACAACAGTACTGTTAGACTCCCACTTCAGCATAAAAAGACACATAGGGGGCTGGAGCGGTGGCTCGGCTGTTACGGCGCTTGCCCGGCATGTGAGAGTACACGGGTTCAAGTCCCAGCACCACGTACGCAACTGAGTGTTGGAGCAACTAAGGCCATGCGAAAAACCATAAAAATTGATTCTCTCTCTCTCTCACTGTCCTCGCTTTAAAAAAAAAAAAAGAGAGAGACAAACATGTCAAGATGGCCTTATGCCCTGATTAAATTAACCCGAGTAAGAAGTGACAGGGCTGGAGCGGAGGCGCAGCAGTCACGGCGCTTGCCTTGCATGCGAGAGTACGCGAGTTCAAACCCCAGCACCCACGTACACAGCTAAGTGTCGGAGCAATGAAAGCCATGTGAAAAACTCAATAAAAATTGATTCTCTCTCTCTCTCTCACTGTCCTCTCTTAAAAAAAAAAAGAGAGAGAGAGAGAGAGACACACACACATAATGTCAAGATGGCCTTACGCCCTGATTAAATTAACCAGGGTAAGAAGTGACAGGGCTGGAGTGGAGGCGCAGCAGTTACGGCGCTTGCCTTGCATGTGTGAGTACACGGGTTCAAACCCCAGGACCACGTACAGAATGAAGTGTCCGAGCAACAAAAGTCCATGAAAAATTAAATAAAATTGATTCTCTCTTTCTCTCTCTCACTGTCCCTCTCTAAAAAAAAGTAAATAAATAAGTGATGAGACAGAGGGCCACCACAGTGTTTCCCACACTGCATGCAGGACCACACTGGCTCTGAACGGTGCCCTGTGTCCTCACCCATCACCCATTTGGGGCCAGGTAGCCCAAGAAATTTGTCCCAAAGAGCACATTAGTAGGTGGACAATGCTCAGACCTGGGAGGTGCAATCCCCACATTGCACCAGGTGCTTTGCTCTCGCTCTTCCTAAGCTCATGAGGTCAGGGCTGTTGCCCCATTTCACAGGGAAGAAATTGAGTTCCAAGGTCACTCAGCAGGGGCAGGCAGAGGGGGGGCCCTCCCCAAAACCAGCTCCAGAAGCAGGGTGCACCCTCTCCGTATGCCCCTTCCTAGCAGCTCCGGCACATGGCACATCTGCTCTTGGGTAAATGCAGTTTGCAGGGGGCACGGAGGGATTTGGATTTTGCAATTACACTGGCTGGGTCTTGGGGCCCAGGGTCTGACCAGGCCAGCAGGAGGACAATTAATTACTAGAATCCTGCTTTGAGACCGGGCAAGGGCCCAGCTGGGGCCGGGTGTTTACACGCACGCTCGTCTGTTTGGGGCCTGCAAATCCGTGTCAGATGTTAATGGAACAGCATCATTTTTCTGCAGAGGTGGCATCCCCGGGGTTGTTTGGATGAGGCGACCGGCTGGACTCAGACTGGGCGGTGGGCGGCTCACAAGGGAGGCCAGGGCTTTACTGGAGGCCATTTGTCAGGCCACAGACAGCCGGGCCGGCTCCCCTCCCACGGTCATCCCCCAGCGCTGGCCTGGCTGCTCCACCCAGCGTCTCCTGCCCCTCGGGCTCATCCTGGTCACCAGTTCCGAGGAAGAACAACTGTGAGTAGTGAAAAAATAAAAAGGATTCATTCCAACATAGAAGGAAACTGAGAACTGGAAATGCCCAAGTGTTTAATTAAGCCCAGTTCTGCCAACACAACTACGAGTGCCCATGCCCAGGGTTCAAGCCTGGCCTGGCACCCACAGCCTTGAGGCCCAGGGTGCAGCCTCCACCTGCTCCTCACACCTGCTCCTCACATCTGCTGGGCAATGTGCCCACTGCAGAAGCTCCTGGGCAGGCCTGGCCACCTGATGCGGGTCTGTGTCCTGCACGCTGGCCTCCGGTGCAGACAGTTCTCTGAGCTATCAAGCACATGAGACCCTTGATAGGACAAAGGGAGGGGAGAATCTGGGCACCCCTCCCTCCCACTCCAGGCGGAGATGTCCCCCAGCATCAGGAAGCAGTGGGTTGTAACCTGCCCAAGTTCACACAGCGAGCCCACTCCTCTGGGCAGGCATGCAGGGGAGTATCAGAGTGTCCCCACCAGGGTTTGATGTGGGGGTGTTGAGCAGATACAAAGGAGCTGGCCTGGAGTATCTCTGTGAGGTCAAGGTTGTCCCTCCATTCATCATGAAGAAGTTGAGGCTGCCACCAAGACCACACAGCCAGGCTGGGCAAGGGCTTGGCAAGGACTCAGGAGGATGAGGCCTCTCTCTCTGACCCCACCTGCTATCACCCTGCCTGCCTCCATTCACACTGCCTGCCGTCAATCAGCACGCTTGCTTCTACCCCAGGGCCTTTGCACAGGCCATTCCTCTTACTAAACCCTCTTTCCTCAGGGTCTCAGGGCTCTCTCTGCTCAAAAGTCACCTCCTCAGAGAGTCCTCCCAGCCCAGATAGGCTGACACATGTCTAGCCCATGGCCCAGCCCCTGTCCTCATGGGTTTAGGGAGCACAACTAGTGGTCAGAGAGCCATGTGAAAGCTCATAGTGCCCTTCCCAGCACAAAGTAGGGCTCAAGAAACGTGACTACATAAATACTTAGGAAACTCACAGTCCTGAATCCTGGAGCCCAACACATTGCTCTGAATGCTTGTCTACTCTACTCCTGGGAATTAGTATTGAGGAGACTGTGTGCAAGGGACCAGAACACAGCTTGGATTTTTGAATCAGTAGCATATTTTTCCTAACCCTGGGTGATGAGTCCCCTCAGTGCTCCCTCCCACACTCCTGGGCAGCCTCTTCATGTCACGGACAAGGAGGAGCTGCTGCGAATCCCAGTGAAGCCCTGCCTTGGTATGTCCATATGCAAAGCAGGCTTCTTGCTCAGAACTGTGCAGGGGGCAGGGGCCCAGAGGAAGGAGTGGTGGAGGGTGACGGTGATGGACATGCACCTTAGGGAAGCCCCAAGTGACTCATCTCTTCAAGGCAACCATCCTCAGAGTGGACACACTTGTCCCCAGGTCTGGGCGTTTGCACGGCTTCTCTTCCTGCAGGCCTTGAAAGCTGTCATCCTGGTCACCATTGTGGGAGGGTCTCTCATAAAAGCTATTCATCCGTACTTAAGTCCTACCTTATAGGTGTCAGACTCTGTGCCTCAGTTTCCCCTCCAGTAAAACAGACCTCCCTCCAAGGGGATCATCTGGTACAGGAGACAATATAGGCATCGGTGCTTAAAAGTTAATGACTAAACTCATCCAAATTTTAATATCTGCTTTCCAGCACAGCATGCTTTTAATTTTATTTCCAGAGTTACAGTCCCCTGGCACCCATAAGCCCCCTGAGTCCCAGTTGGGGCCCCAGCCCCAGGCACTAAATAACCTTGGGCCATGGTCTGCCTGTTCCCGGCCCTGCCCTGCCCTCTGGTGTTCATTCTGAGCATTGCCCCCCAGACTCTTGCTTTGGACCCTTTTCTGCCAACTGCCAGTTCAGGGACAGGCTCTGGGTCCAGCAGGGACCAGAGGACCTGGGCATCTAGAAGTGGGACTGCTCAGACTGAGCTGCCACTTTTCTGAGCTCCCCACGAGGCACGGTGAAGATGGGCACGTGGCAAGTGGACAGGGGAGGCCCATCTGCCACTCTACTCACAAATTATGGGGTCCCTAAGATCCACTGTACACAGCGTGGGCACCTGGGCCTGAGCTAAGCTGGCTCCAGACCTTCCTTCAATTCCTCCCACAGGGCTCAGTCTGACCAGCCTGGGTCTGGCTGCCTGCCTCGGTGAGTATCTTCATCTTCCACTGGTCTGCTCCGAGGAGCCTTCCGGGCCTGCCCTTCCTACCCTGACTTGCCACTCACTCTGCATGGGACAGGGAACAGTGACACAGGGGAGCTGGCACCTGCTCTGAGCCTCAGTGGCCTCTTCAGCAAAATGGGCTAATGAAACACCTCCTCTGGGTGACCGGCGTCAGTGGCACCTGGGGAAGCATCTCGACACAGCCCAGCTGGGGGAAGCTGGCTGGACTCTGGGATGCTGGGGGAGAGATCAATTGGATTTTTCCATATTTGCTGTACATGGACAGCACTGGCCACATCAGTCAGATGGCTATCCAGGGCAGCTCTCTGCCAAATGGGACTGAAGGACCCAGCCGTGCATCCTGTGGTCCCCAACCCAGAAGATGACCAGAGCCGACTGCTCAGTCACCTACCATGAAGGGGCTGAGAAATGATGAGCAGGGACATGTGTGGAGCACTACAATGTCCCACTCACAGGTGGGCTCCCTGGATCCCCTTGGTATTATGTGTCAGGACACCTGGGGACAGGCAGGGGAGGTCTGGGAAAGACCCCAGGGATGTATGCTGTGAACACACCCTGTTGGAAGACACAGATCCGGGTTTGGATCCTCTGGCCTTTAGGGCCCACTGGTCACCCTGACTGCGCACATTGTGGATCTAAGGTGCCTGCTGAGGGCAGAGCAGAGGGTCTCAGAAGACCAGAACTGGGGCTCCTTGTGGCTCATGGACGCAAGTGATGGAAACTGGTTGAAGGTCTCCCCTGTGGGGCTCCCTGTCCTTCCCTGTAGAGAGGGGGCCTGGCTATGGGGGCATCTGTGTATCCATCCACCCGCGTTGTGGACTCCACCCTCCCAGCCTGGTTCAGAGCCCCAGCCTGGTTCAGAGCTCTAGCCTGGAGGAGCTGCAGAGAAGCCCAGGGCTGGGCACAGTCTCCAAGTGGCTGTGGGGTCTGCTGAGAGCCCCAGGGCAGTCTCCAGCAGGGGTCCAGGACACTAGTGTCCACAGAGTATCCGAGGTGCTCAGCAGCCGGCAGCTCAGCACTAGCCCAGGGTACCACCTTGTGGCAGCACCACACCCATGTCCCCACCCTATAGCCCTGAGGTCCCAACGACATCCCTCCCAGGGCTTGGACACCACTGCAGCATAGGGGCAGCTCGCCTAACAGGCTCTAGAGAAAACCAAACCTGAGAGAGAAGAGACCTGCCCCAGGTTGCACTGAATGGCAGCACGCAATGGATTACAACTGCCAGTTTTGTCACGGTGGTGGTCAGGGGTCTGGCACAGCAGGGCTCACTGACGGGGTCTCCCTTGGGGGAATCTGTTCCAGGTTCGCTTAGGGTGTTGACAAGTGGGTCTAATCTTTGCTCAACTGCCTGCAAACCCAGTGACCTTAGCCAAACCCTTATCTGCAAAATACAGCCTTTCCCAGGACCCGTTCCCTCACTGTGTGAGCCCCTGTGCATGAGAGCTGGGACCTGCACAGGGACTTACTTGTTCAGTGGGGCCAGGCTACTCCTCAGTTGTCACTAGAACCCTTGATTGTCCCAGGAGAGGATTGCCTGAGCAGCCCGTGGTCGTTCTCGTGGCTGCTCATCCATCATCGTCTTCAGCAGCAGCATGGGCTCCCAAACAGGAAACCCACCCTAAACAACTGGACCTCTCCCGAGTTCCAGCAGCCCTGCCTGCCACGCACCATGGACGGACACCTCGTCTGCATGATGGGCGCCCTCCCTCCCTGCCCTATCATTTCAGCACATCTGAAATGAATTGGGGCTGTTTCTACTGGTTTCTTATAAGGTCAACTGAGAGTGGAACCTTGAATCTGGGCAGGGCGCACCTGTCCACACTCGCTGTACCCAGCCAAACCAAACACACCCCGGTGCATAGAAGGTGCAGGAGGCCTTCTGAGCCCTTGGGTTTCAAAGACCGCCACCCAAAGGTCCTGAGGATCAAACTTCTGCTCTTTCCTGCCAGCCAGCCTGGGGCACTGTGGCTTTGGGGTGCAATCCAAGGCTTTCCCCAGGGAACACTGGAAACCTCAGTCTGGGCAGGAGAACCTGACCCTCCCCACAGTTCAGGGGCCCCCACTGCCCTCACCAGGAGGACAACGGAGGATGGCGAATGAGGCAGAAATGACACAGACGTGGTTCTGTACAAAACCTGAAATATTTTTACTTTTTTAAAACTTTGGTCTAAGTTGCCTTAGACCTCATGGACTCGATACAAGAGTAATATGAATTGGGAAATAAAACACTTTAATAGCCACGATAAACTTTGTTAGAAATGTACATGTTGCCAAAATAATAATAAAATTAAAAAGAGAAAGAGAGGGAGAGAGAGAGAGAACACCT
>PVKS010012150.1:0-54617 GCA_004027875.1 Aplodontia rufa | reverse complement strand
AAACCATATAATCATCTCAATTGATGCAGAGAAGGCATTTGATAAAATTCAACACCACTTTATGCTCAAAACTTTGGAAAAGATAGGGATCAAGGGAAAATACTTTAACTATGTCAGAACCATCTATAACAGACCCATAGCCAACATTATCCTCAATGGAGAAAAACTGAAAGCATTTCCACTGAAGTCAGGTACCAGACAAGACTGTCCGCTATCCCCACTCTTGTTCAATATAGTCCTTGAAACCCTTGCCAGAGCTATCAGGCAAGACAAGGAAATCAAAGGTATTCGTCTAGGAAAAGATGAATTCAAGTTATCTCTGTTTGCAGACGACATGATTTTATACCTAGAAGACCCAATAGCATCGGCCAGAAAACTCCTAGAGCTCATAGGTGGTTTTGGCAAGGTAGCCGGATACAAGATCAATTCCAGCAAATCGCTAGCATTTCTTTACACCAGCAACAAATCCGCAGAAAAAGAAATCAGAAAATCTCTGCCATTCACCATCACTTCCAAAAGAATGAAATACTTGGGCATTAACCTTACAAAGGATATTAAAGACCTATTCAAAGAAAATTATCAAACACTAAAAAAGGAAATTATAGAAGACCTGAGCAGATGGAAAAACATTCCATGCTCATGGTTAGGCAGAATCAATATAATAAAGATGGTCATTCTACCCAAAGCCCTTTACAGATTTAATGCAATCCCCATTAAGATACCTATGGCATTTTTCAGAGATATAGATAAAGCAATTCTCAAGTTCATATAGAACAACAGGAGACCCAGACTAGCCAAAACACTACTCTATAGAAAAAAGAAATAGGGGGCATCTCAATCTCTGACCTGAAATTATATTACAGAGCTGTAGTAGCAGAAACAGCATGGTATTGGTATCAAAACAGAACGGAAGACCAGTGGAACAGAACAGAAGATCCTGAGACAAACCCCCATATCTTTAACTATGTGATATTTGATAAAGGGGGCAAAAATATAGTGTGGAAGAAAGATAGCCTGTTCAACAAATGGTGTTGGACAAACTGGACTGCCATTTGTAGACAACTGAAGCTGGATCCTAATCTTTCGCCCTGCACAAAAATTAAATCAAAATGGATCAAAGACTTGGATATTAAGCCTACAACTTTAAATTTACTAGAAAAAGAAGTCGGGGAAACACTACACCTTATAGGAGTCGGCCGCTTCTTCCTTAATAGAACTCCTATGGCACATGCTGTAAAATCAAAATTAAATGAATGGGATGCAATTAAACTAAAAAGCTTCTGCACAGCTAAAGATCTAGTCAAGAGCATCAAGAGAGAACCTATAGAATGGGAGAAAACTTTTGCCTGCTACACCTCAGACAGAGGGCTAATATCCAGAATATACAGGGAACTAGAGAATCTAAAATCCAAACTCACAAATAATCCAATCGATAAATGGGCTAAAGAACTCAAAAGGAACTTCTCTCCAGTGGAAGTCCAGAAAGCCCATAAATATATGAGAAAATGTTCTACATCATTAGCTATAAGGGAAATGCAAATCAAAACTTCAATGAGATACCACCTCACTCCTGTTAGGGTGGCAAAAATGAAGAATACAAACAACGACAGATGCTGGAGGGGCTGTGGGAAAAGAGGAACACTGTTACACTGCTGGTGGGACTGCAAACTGGTTCAGCCACTATGGAAAGCAGTGTGGAGAATCCTCAAAACATTAAGGATGGAACCACCTTAATACCCAGCTATCCCACTCCTGGGAATTTTTCCAAAAGACTTAGAATCAGGGTATTATAGTGATGTGGCTTCATCAATGTTTATAGCAGCTCAATTTACTATAGCTAGATTATGGAACCAACCCAGATACCCCTCACTTGACGAGTGGATACAAAAGCTTTCTTACATATATACTATGGAATACTACTCGGCCATTAGAGAGGGCGATATTATAGCTTTCGAAATCAAATGGATAGAGATGGGTAGAATTATGCTTAGTGAAGTCTCCCAATCTCAGAGACTCAAGGGCCGAATGGTTTCTCTCATCTTTTGATATTAGAATTTATGGGGAAGCAGTAGGACAGACGGCTGACCTAACAAAACCTCAAACTGAATGACTTTCAGAGTAACAGGGGGATAGCTCTCTAGGATACTTCGAGGTGTAGGGAGGGGGGTGGGGAGGGGGGAGGGTACATGAAGAACTCATAGGAGTCTGGAGATTGGGAAGATGGGGGAACCATCCCAGAAGCTGATGTCATTCCTCCACGAGCTACCCATTTAACGCATGAGTTCTTCTGGGGGAAACTGCAACAGGTGAAACCCATGGTGGTTTATCTATGCTTTGGCATGACCCCTGGATAACAAAGTTTATATACATTGATTGCTACTGTTTTGATAATGTTTCCCCCTCAACTGTATTCTGTATCTCTATATACTTCTAATAAAAAAAAATAATTGCTAAGTTTATAAAACTTTACTTTCAACTCAAGAGTGAAGATGGTGAACATTAAATATGCTACTATCGATATTACCTAAAACCAAATACTTTCCCAAGAAAAAAAATTTCTTCTCAAATTCATACTCAATTTTAGAAATATAAAACATTACTGAATAAATAACAACTTCATCTAGGGCACACCCAAAAATACATTCCAGTAAACCATATTCAGTCTTTTCCAAATTCAAAGATCTGCCCTCCTACACTCCAGAAGTGGCAGAACATTTATTTTTTGAAGTTATTTTTAAATGTACTCCCCCAATGAATTAAAAATTCACATTATTCTACATTTAAAATATTAGAAAAGCATGATACAATTGTAGTTCCTTATTTTTAAAAAGTGAATCATAAAAATTCTTGAGAATAAGAATGACTAAGAGGTCATCTAACCTATGTATACAGCCACCTCCACCTTCAGAGACAATGGCAACAAACACACCCCAGCCAGATGGAAACCTAAATCTTCCTAAGAAATGAGTTCCATAATCCACTCCTCACTGTCAGGAAATTCTCCTTTATGTTTAAACTATAAAGCCTAGACTAAAAACTAAAATTGTGATTAAGCTGATTTCCTCTAGTTCTATTCCTGGCAAAGGAGAAAAACAGATGGACACAATCCATCATGTAGTTGAAAACAATAATTAGGTCTCTTCTCTTTCTCCAGCATAAAACAAGATTCTTTTGGTGTTTTTGATTTTTGGTTTGTGTGTGTGTGTGTGTGTGTGTGTGTGTGTGTGTTGTTTATTTATTTATTTTGCATGTACTGTATTTTATTTCTTAATCACATCTGAAAGGGAACATAGAAAATATCTGAAAAATAATTTAAATAGAGATATTCTTTGCAAAATCAGCTGGGAAGCAGTTTGTTCTTAGGTGTCTCAGTTTCTCGCCATCAGTGACTTCATGTTCCTTATCTCTCTGTCCCTGTCTGTAATACCTTGGGCTTACTGCAGAACTAGGAGATAGGGGAGATTGTGAAAGTGATGAGATTTTGGTGAGACCTTGCTCAGCACAATGCTTCCCTTTGGCTTGGGTGTTTGAGGGGTCTGCACCGGAGCCACAGGGAAGCAGCACATTGAGTGTGACAAATGAAAGAGAGCAGTTTTTTTTAAATTATTATTAAACCACAAAGAATCCAAAAGAGCAGTAATAGGAGCTGAAGACACACATTCAACACCTGAAACTCCTGTCTCAAGACAGTGCATCTCATTTCAGAAAAGCTATAAAGCTGGAATAAAACTAGAATTGGGTACAGAACGGAGCACTATTTGTAGACTTTGGCTACATGAAGAAATGTTAGAAATTTGGAGAACATGCATTCTGAATTACAGCAATAAGAAGGGGCGATAGCAGACACAAGAGTGAGGGCAGAGGGCAGTAGCAGAGAGTTCACATCCACTCCCTCAGTGGGCTGAATATATCAAAACATGCCCTAAAATCCTTCAAACAAATTTATGCAAAACTTGGCATACCTATAAGTCTTAAAGTTTTTCAATCATTTATTTATATATGGTTAATTATCTACTGAAAGAATCAGTGTGCTCTAGGTGCTAGGAAATAACAATGAGCAACAAAGGAAAAATATCCTGCCTTCTGCAGCTTGTGTTGTAGTCGGACAGACAATGCCCAAGATAAGAAACGTACATATGGCATAATGATAATGCCCTTGTCAAAAAACATCTAAGTAAGGTATTTCAAAGTTACACAAGAATTCCTATTTTACCTAAGTCATGTAAGAATGAGATTCCTTCAGATTCATCATGGCAGTGAATTGAATGAGGAGGAATTTGAAGAGATGCAGGCTTTGCAGAGCCTCTCAAATCCCAGAATACAGTGAGCACTTACTGCTTCCCTGGGAATCTAATTTCTCCGTCTACCCTATCAGACTGAATCAGATCACAACAATGTATTATATGATAAAGCACAAAGATTCCTTCTTTTTTATTGTTGCACCCATCATTCATTCAAATGAAACATCACTAGTTAAAATGTCTCTGGTACTGGGCTACTGGATAGCATCTTTGCCCTTGTCCTGTTCCATATTTTTATCAACAGGCTAGAGAAGACATAGAAATCATGGTTATCAAATTTGCAATTAACACTAAATTGAAAGGCAGAGCTAATATGTCAGATAACAGGATGAAGATTCAAAGTGATGTTGACAAGGCAGAACATGAGATGAAACCCATAAAATGAAATTAGCAGACATGCTACAAAAATGAACAAACAAATGCCCCACATGTGTACAAGATGACAGAGACCAGGTGCGATAGACTTTTAATGAGGAGGGAAAAATCCTAGAGACTTTAGTTGATCTCTAGTTGAACATTAGACAACATTTTGATTCTGCTGAAGAAAAAATATGTCAGGCAGTGTCTAAATCATGATAGGCAATAGCTACCTGCAGAAAAGTATTCATCCCTGAATATTCAAAGCAATATTAAAAATTTGTCAAGCTTTTAGTAAAGGGTTACAGATAGGAAATATAGTTCTCATATCATAGAAGGAATTCCTGGGGGAATTGCTGTCTGTAGGAAATACAAAACTTGCAAAAATAGTACATATTTTCAATATTATGGAGGAGTATTAGTGATAAGAATACCTCATCATTTTTAAAATTTTTTAATATACATCCTCAGAAACTATCTTTGGCCTTCTATGCCTCAATTTTTTATCTCTAGAATAGGGCTAAGAATATCAATTTATAGCGTTATTATAATGATAATGAATAGATTCATACAATGTGTATACCATGGTACCTGGAATATAGTCCACACTCAAAAAGGGTGAGTATTTTTATTCTCAATTTCTCTACAAAGTAGACAATGATGAATGGTAGAAGTAGACAGGGCCATGCCACAAAAGGAAGAAAGATTATTGAAATAGTTCATTCCTAAAACTTAGCAAGACCCTGATTCAAAATAAAAAATAAAAAGGGCAGTGGATGTGACTCAGTGGTTGAGCACCCCTTGGTTCAATCCCCACTACCAAAAAATAAATAATCAAAAACAAAAAGGAAGAAAGAAATGATTCATTCCTTTCTGTGAACTTTCCATGCAGATGTTAAATGACTATCAGGGAACTTGAAAAGAAAATTTTACATTGCATGAATGTAAAACTAGATTATTTCTCAGTTCCCTTCACTGAATAAAATTTAAATTCCCTTATCATGTGAATATTTTGTAATTCTGTTTTTCCTCTGTTATGGTTTGGATGGGAGGTGTCCCCCAGAAGCTCAATATGTGAGACAATGTGAAAAACCTAAGAGGTAAAGTGAATGAGTTATGGGAGCCTTAACCCAACCGGTGAGTTGTTCCCCAGATAGGCAGCTGAAGGCAGGTAGGGACTGGCTGGAGGAGGAGGCTCACTGGGGGCGTGCCTTTGAGATATATGTTTTGTATCTGATAAGTGTAGTCTCTCTCCACTTAGTGATGTAGTGCCTTGAACTCTTTCCTCCACCACACTCTTCCACCATGATGTTCAGCCCCTCCTCCAGCCCTGAGGATGGAGCCTGCTGCCTATGGACTAATGCCTCTGAAGCTGTGAGCCCCTAAAATAAACTTTTCCTCCCCAAACAATTCTTGTTGGGTCTCTTAGTCACAGCAGTGAAAAAATAAACTGACTGAAACAACCTTCATTCCTCTGGTAGATACTTTTCAGACACAGGTAAATGTCAAAATATATAGAAACAGTTGTAACTGTTTGTGCTGTACTCTATGTCCTACACTAAAAATGACTATAATGATTAGCCATTTTTCACAACTAAGAAACTAAGGCAGAAAATGGAAGTTCAAACAGCCCATCAGTGACTGAGTAATGATTTTAACCCACACTTTTTTCTATCCAGAGCCCATTGGGCTGATTTTGGCCCATCTTCCTATAACTTTTGCAGCAACTTGACCCCAGGAGGTTTTTAGATGGCCTGGTGTTTCTTTAGTTATTGCTGAACTATTTCATAAACACACTTAATTTTTTAGATACATTGAAAATCACAAAGTAGGCTAGTGAAAACTATGTTCTGCATTATTAGGAAATCAGATCAACAAAAAGTTATTTTTTTAAACTAAGGAAGCTCATTCCTCAAGTGCTGACACCTTTTCTATTTCATCAATTTTGGATGGAATTCATCCATTGAATTCATCCATTGAATTACCCACTGGGTGTTCATATTTATTTACAGAACACTACTTAACTTGTACTTATTACTCAAAATCATCACATAATGATCATTAGTTATTATTTTATGAAATCATTCATTAATGACCTCAGAATGTATTGATAATGGACTGTGTCAAAGTAAGCAGACTAGGAGAGTCTAAGGAACTCTCCAAGAGGAACATTCCATGAGATATATGTAGGGTCTGATCCTTGTGACAGTGTCCCAGTTGCTCATAACTTGTGTTCTTCCTTGTTGCAAATTGTTTCAGATGGGTGTAGTTGCAAGATGAAAGGCTTCTAGTTATATAAGGTGGTACTGCTTACTCAAAGCAAATTTCAATGCCTATCAGATAAAAAGACAAAGTATAGGAACTGGCTCATGGTGAGAGCAGGAAAAGTTAGCTGAACAGGATGGTCTCTGAAGCCACAGAAAATTTTATCTGTTGGCGGGGTGAATTGATGAGAGCAAGAATTGGGAATTGATAGAAAGGTGTGAGAAAGTCAAAAAGTAAACTGGTCAAAGAAGTAAAATTCTGATACCTTAAAACCCAAATCATTATTTTTTTGTCTATTTGGGTAAGATTTGCTTCCTGATGATTGTAATTGGTTTAAGATTCAAGTTCCTATGTGTGTGGGTGTTAAAGTTTTCAATGCAGGTATGTTAAGCTTTCCAGTGTTTATAACATTTACTACCATCCTATTTCTTGACATTTAATAGCTTCAAATTCAGTTTTATAACTACTATTTTTCTTCTGTTTGGAAATCCATAACTGAGGACTTAACTTGGAAATTTATTTTGAAATTCAGGACAATGATCTACAAATGTCTCCCTGGGAAAGAAATTTCACATAAGTAAATAGATTTTATGTGGTAAAGCTCTAATTTGATTGAAATTTGATCAGTATTTGCTCTGTTGGTTAATCTTTTGGCTTATTTCACCAAATGCTTGACTAGAAGCCTAACTACTAAATGTACCTAAAGAACAGAAATAATAAAGCATCACAGGGTAAGAGGGTATATTTTACACTTACTTAATTTATCTAGGTACAAGGACCACAAATAATTATTAATTCAGTAAACATTTATTAAGATTTATTAGAGTTAAGCACTCTGCTAAGTATTTAGCCACAGGAGTTAAGTGGGGAGAGAATTTATATCATACAACATAGTAAGAATCCAGGTGATAGGAACCTAAAGGAGAAAGTGTTAACCCAGTTTGAGAGTCAGGAAATCTGTAAAGCGAGGAAGCTACCACAAGAACAGAGTGGAGTCAGGACAGGTAAAAGATCAAGCCAGTCGAATACCAGCAGCCAAGACCAAGAGATGAGACAGTTTGGCATTTGTGCAAAAGCTGCAGCACATTTGGATACCCTCTCTCCAACTCTCCAGGTTTTCATTTCTCATAATTTCCCTGAAACAGTTACTTTCAATATCACCAGTGACTTCCATATTACTAGAGTCTAACTGTAAGTTTTCAATTGCTGCTGTAGTAAGTCACCATAAACTTAGTGGCTTAAAACAATGCAATCTATTATTTTATAGCCCTGCATGTTGGAAGTCTGACATGAGTCTTGCTGGGCTAAAATCAAGAGGATATTAGGTTCCTGATAATTTTATCAGAAACAATGTACATCTGGACTAAAAGAGATGAGAACAAAATAAAATAAAGCTGTCCCCGAAAATTCTACAGGCAAGATACAGACTGATGCCCAGATGCAAATATGTGGTGCCTTTCATGAGAGAGGAAATATGATTCCAAAGGTACAGCCCTAAACCCGAAGGGTTTGTGACAGCCTCAAGGATTTGGGAATTGTCTGAAAACTGTGCCTCCTTTTCTCCTTCCATTTTCCACCCTTTTGAACAGAAAATCTATACGAGTCCCATCATTTTATTTTAGAAGAAAACAACTTGTTTTTTTTTTTTAGTTTCATATTTATAGACTGAAAGGAATTGTGTCCCAAATCAATTATATTTAGAGTTTCATCCATATCTGACTTAGAAGATGAAATTTGGGACATTTGAACTAATGAGATTTAGATGAGATTTTGGACTTGAGTTGATGTGAGGACTCTGGGTTTGGGTAAATGCATTCTGCATGCAGAACAGGTATGAATCTTTGGGAGTCAGAGATAGACTATAGTAGGCAGAATAAAGACCCACCAAATACATCTATATCCTAATCTCCAGAACCTGTGAATATGCTACATAAAAAAGCCTTAAGCAATTAAGTTTGTGGTTAGAGGCAAAGTTGCCAATCAAGCGACCATAAAATAAGGAGGTTATCCTGAGTTATCAAAGTGTTACCAGTGTAGTCATATGGAACTTGAAATGGGAAAGATGAAGGTAGAAATGTGTGAACCAGACAGATGGCACAGCGAGAAAAAAAATTCCCGGGCATTGCTGGCTTTGGAGACAAAAGGGGGCACACGTGAGGTAACATAACCAGCCTCCATAAGCTAGAAATCGGTTCTTTTTTACAGATTTAAAAAGAAATGCAGCCTGCAGACACCTTGACTTTTTAGCACACAAGACCCATTTTATGACTTCTAACCTCCAGATTTGTGAAATAAAAAATTTATATTGTTTTAAATCACTGTGTGGTTACTTTTTAATGTCAATAGAAAACAAATACACAAAGAAAGGTTGAAAAAGTACCACAGTCCACAAGATATGAAATGCAACTGGATATCCTAGATTAAATCCTGTAACCAAGAAAAGACTTTAATGGAAAGCATGTTGAAATTCAAATAAAGTCTAGTTAACTATATCATATGATACTAAGACCTTAGTTCTGACAGATGTTCCATGATTATGTAAGATGTTAACATTAGGAAAAACTGAGTGAAGAGCATTTGGAACTCTGTACTGTCTTTACAACTTTTCTCCAGGTCTCATTCATTCTAAAATAAAAAGTTTACTTCAAAAAAGTTTAGCTAAAAATGAAAGCAATGTGTTTGGGTAGTTAATTCGTGCAGGTGCTAGACTCAAGAATGATTTTTACATCATTGCATGCTAATTTTAAAATTCCTAATTTAAAAAAAATGTTTTTCAGAGCAACTTATTTGATGTTTTTCTTGAGACTTTTTCAAGAAATCACAGAAAAAAATATCAAGCAAAATGCTTATTGTGCACATGACTAACCTCAGAAAAATTGTCAAACTATGTGGCTAGTGTGGTAAGTTTTGCTTTCTTTCTTTCTGCCTGCTTCCAATTTCTTTTACCTTTATTTTATTCACTTTTTTCCTACAAATGATTTCTTGTAGTCATTTCCAACTGAATTAAAAATGGGAAAAATAAAAATAATTTGAATCAATATGCTTAGTGACAATATATTCAAGAATGTTCTTCAAAATAAGCATTAAGCTCTCATTGGGGTCCACATGTTGCCCTGCACAAAAGAAGCAAAGAAATATGTCTTTAAATAAGTAACATAATAAATATTTGCTCTTAAATATAAAAATTGCACTTCAAAAAAATATAGGACTGGATCTGGAGTGCTGGCTCAGCAGTTAGAGCTCTAGCATATACAAGTACCTGAGTTTGAACCCCAGCACCACGAACACTGTTGGGTGTCAGAGAAACCAGAATCAGATAAAAAATAAATAAAAATTGATTCTCTCTTTCCCTCTCTTTCTCTCCCTCAACCGCTCTTTAAATAAATATTTTTTTTAAATGCAGACACTAAGGAATATTAAAACTCCTAGCAAAAATCTTCAAATACATGAAGAAAAAGTTCTCCCAGAATTTGCTTCTTCTATCAATATTTTCAAATGTAATAGTTAGATCATGTTTTATATTTCATCCCTCCATATAGCTTGGATAGGACAGATAGTTTGGGACAAATCATTAAAAAGGAGTAATGATTTAATTATTTGAATTGTTTCAGTTCTCAAACCCCAAGTCTCAACCAAATTTTTCTGGTAATACCTGAAATGCTAGAATTTATTAATAATAAAAACAACTGTCCACAACCAAAAACCCCTTGTAGGGCAGCCCAAAAGTCATTTTACCTTGACATTATCAGGATTTAGCACAGAGGATGTCAGCACTATCCCCAACCTACATACAAGGAAAACAGAATTTAGTTTGCCCAAGTTCAAGCAGGTTGAGGATGGAGAAGAGATCTGAAATGAACCCAGTCCTGGAGAACAATTCAACCTTTGTTCTCCCCTGCACTTCTGTTTTCTCCCCCAGTACCCACCTTACCCACACTCAACCTAGGGAACTCAGTTGAATGCATCAGTTTCCTTTTTCACCCACTATCATAACATTAACACACAAGAAAATATAAACTGCATGTAGGATAAAGTAGTTATACCAAAATATACTTACCTTTTTAAAAAATAATGTTACATCATCTCTACTTTTTGAAATTAACCAAGGAGACATGGCCTTTCTTTTTGAATAAATGTGCATGGTGTTCTTCCATTCTGCTCAAGGCAAACTATGACCATTATGATACAGTTTATTCCCAGTAAAGTACACGCTGTATAGAAAGGGATACATTTACTACAGATGTAAAGAAAAATTCTGTATCCCTTTAACTTTGGGTTCTAAAACAGAACAATTTTTCCATAAAAGCAATTTTCCATCATATTTTAGTGAAACTTTTACATATTTGATAAGGAAGGCATAAGTATAATTTCTCTGATGAGAAAGAAAGACATTGTGAGCCATATATTTTTAGAATCTCATTTCATCTTATTCTGTTTGAACTGCAGCAACAAATGCAATGACTGGGTGGCTTTAATAATTGACATTTATTTCCCACAGTTCTGAAGGCTGGAAACTTCAAATCAGGATGCTGGCAGATTTGGATCCTGGTGAGGGCTCACATTCTGGTTTGTAGAGAGCCAGGCTCAATGAGTGTGCTCATTTGAGCTCTCTGCACGTGTTCCTGGAGAGAGAGATCCTAAAGAGGCACCAATCCCATCATAAATATCCTGCCTTTGTGACCTCATCTGAACCTAGTTACTTCCCCACACAAAAAAATCCATCTCCAATACCCATCATATTGGGGGTTAGGACTCCAACACATGAATTTTGGGGATACACATTAAGTTTCTAATACACTCCTAAAATGTGACATTCACTACATTATTGTGGAGTTAAGAGATGTTATCTTAAGTAATTCTGTACTAGTTGTATCAAAAATCTTAATCACTTGATAAACAAAATATGAGAAGTGCAAGTTTCAAGGACATGATGAGGAAAAATAAAGTCAACGCTAGGTAAAAGGAGGAAGGAGCCTCGCTTCACAAAAGGCACTAGACTCATGAACTGCATGTCTCGGTGGTATCACTACCAACTGAAGAAAAGATAGAGGAGACTCCTTGCACCAACATTGTATTCACACACTGTCTCAGAGTAAACTTATGGAAAATCAGTAATGACTGCATTTTTAAAGTTTCAAGAAGACTTAAGGAACAACCATGATTAAGACCCTATTCCTATAAGAATGTGAACTTGAAAAATCAAAGAAAATTTCAATCCTTCAAGGGAATCCAAATTTCCATTTTTCTCCCAAATAGGCCAGAATGAAAGAGAAAGATCAAAGGAAGGAGGCTCAAATTTAACATTAACTTGAACCAATGTGGAGTATGCACTTCAGTAGGCATTGTATGCTATTTTATTTCATCTTCAGAACATTACCATGTAGTACAAACCTTAAAGATCGTATGATATAGATGAGAAAATGGAAACACTAAAACTATACTTTACCCAAGATCTCACAATGAAGCACCAGCAGGTCTTTCGTTATTGAGTCAAATGGCCTTTCCATTGTAGTACAGGATATGGTGTCACGTGGGGTACATAAGTAACAACTCCAAAAATTATTATAAAACATAGTATGATTTCCCAACATGATATGGTTTATCATTCCTTAAGGCTTTCTGATCATCTTTTTCTGAAAAGTTTATATATTTAAAATGCAAATAATTAATAATTATGCCTGTAATGGACTGGTAAATGAAAGAAAATGTTGCCAATAAATAAATATAGAACAGATTGAAAGGAATTGCACAGAAAGAAAAATCAGAATTTCCAGCTTATGATTAAACTGTAGAGATTCAGCTATTAGAATAAAGACTTCTAACAAAAGTCTAGATTAAGCAATAATATTAGCAAAAGCAAGTTACAAAGTAAAATGTAGAGTGTAATTACAACTGTGTTAAAATGAATAAAAGCAGGCTATACTATAAAGAGACGGATTAAGGTGATAGAACTAAGGGTAATTATTCCCTTGTTTTTTCCATTTCCCATATTTTCTCTAACATAGTTCAATTAGCTTTTATAATGCCTTAATTAGAAATAACTGAGCTTCTAGAAGCAGTGAGCTCAATTATTAGCATCCTTCTTGAGGACAAAAACATTTTTTTTCAATTTTATTTCCCATAGTTCCTCATAACAAGTAGACACTCAATTTTTTTATGGAATACATTTTTTAAAGAATATACATAAGCAAAGAATATCCCCCTTTGCTTAGAAAGTATTTCCTACATAGGTTTACTAATTAGAGATTTATTTGTGTTAACGAGTTCCTCTTTTAAAATGCAAATGCATCAAATAGCTAAATGAGCAAAAAGTATGAACAGAGAACACTCAATAGGAAACACAAATGGCTAATAAACAGTACATGAAAAGTTCAAACTCATTAATAAACAAAGAAATGAAAATTAAAATGATATCAGTTTTTCTCATGAGACTTGCAAAAATTGTCATGGTAATTCTCATTACCAAATGGAGTATAAGCAAGAATATAAACAAATGGGTCTCTCATAATATGTTGCTAGGATTGAGAAATTCATACTTTATGAAAGCAATTAGCAAAAGACTCCTAACTTTTGACTCACGAATTCCATTTCTAGGCATATAGTTTTAGAAAAAAGCATAGATATACACAAAAATTTATCTTTCTGAATGGTAAATGCAGTACCATAATCCAAAAACTATTTAAATAAATTTAAAGTTTCCAAAATGAAGAAAAAGAAAGCTAAATTTTTAAGTCAATTCAGCAAAATACTTTATAATTTTTTAAAATTTTTAATATGGGAAAATTTTCCTGATATATTAGGGAGAAATAAGATAAAAATTGTTAAAGTGGAGGTATAGCTTAGCGGTAGAGTGTGTGTTTAACATTCACTGGGTTCTGGGTTCAATCCCCAGCACAAATACACACACAAACACTAATACAAATTGCATTGTACATCATAATCTCATGTTTACAAATATTTAAGCATATGCAAACTATTGGGGGAAAACAGTCATGCCTTCCTCTGGCTGATGGCGTTTGACATTTTTTTCTTGTCTTCTTCATTTTCTTTCATACCCAAATTTTCTGAAAGAATGTTATATACCATCATCATTTAAAAAATGTATTCTACCTATTCTAGTTGCAATCTCTAGGGAAACATCCCAAATTTAAAAAAAAAAAAATTTCTACACAAGTATGTTCATGTGTAGCTTTTATTTACAATAGTAAAATTAGGTAAATATATAACTAGATAAAGATAATATGTCATAGCCATAAAACAGACCACATTGTCTTTTTAAATTATGTGTAGTTCTTTTTATGTAATGCAAATAAATCATCTAATTTTAGTGTGCTAGCCAGGAAAAATACCAGGACAAACAGGAGGGGACACACACACTCCACCCTCTAACTGAGCTGCTAACCCCAGCACTGGAGTGGGCCATCAAGTTTCCTGTTTGAGTATCAGTAACAAAATGAAGAGATTAATCCCCTGCCCGGAAGTTTAGACTGTGACTCCTAACCACCTCAGAACATAAACACCCATAGAAAATAGAATGGTTTTGAAACCACAGTAATTTTTGAGAAACAAGTTAAATTCCTAAAATGAGAGAGAGAGAGAGATGCACTCAATTCAGCTCAAAGTGAATCAAACATTGGAACAAACAGAAGAGAACTTTAAAACCTGTTGGGTATACTACAGACTCTGTTCAACTTGTAAACAGCGTATTATTCGGGGCTGGAGTGGTAGCTCTGTGGTTATAGCGCTTGCTTGGCATGTGTGAGGACCCAGGTTCAAACCCCAACACCACATACACAATTAAGTGTCAGAAAAACAAAAATCAGATAAAAAAGTAAATAAAATTGTTTCTCTCATCTCTTTCTCTTTCTCTCTCTCTTAAAAAAAAAAAAAATCCTGGCTGGAGTGGTGACTCAGCAGTTATGGCACCTGCCTGGTATGCATAAGGACATGAGTTCAAACCCCAGCACCACGTACACAACTAAGTGTCAGAGCATCAAAAGCCACGGGAAGAACTAAATAAAAACTGATTCTCTTTCTCTGTCCCTCTCTCTCTTTAAAAAAAAAGAAAAAAGCAAAAAAAAAACCCCACTATATTATTCACATTAGCAAAATTATGTCACTCATTTTTAAATATTTCATTATCTTCAAGTTCAATAATTTAAAATTTTTCTGAGCTTTGAAATTAATGCATGCTCATGCACAAATGCTAAAAAATAACATGTTCTCATTATTCAGTTATCACAACACCAAAAGGGAAAGGCATATAACTAAGCCCACTTAAAACCAGGGCAGAATTACTACATATAATGAAAAAAAATAAAAAATAATGAATACTTTGAAAAATAAAATTAAAACTTTATAAAGTTGTAAGATTTTATGCATCTGTTCAAAAACATGAAAAATAATTTTTAAAAATAAATAAATTTTTTAAAGTTTTAAGATTGAATTACTCTGCTATATAATCGGTATGGATTGTATTTGAAATTATGTACTAATTTTTAGAATTTACAAAAAAATTGCATAATAACTGAGGTTTTGATTTATTTTTAATTTTCAAACAAAATGTGATGTACTTTCACCTCCGACGTCATTTTGGCAACAGAATCATGCAAGAGGATAGTTTTCTTGTAAAATCACCTAAAGGTTCTTCATTTTTCCCAAACAGCCTCTCTCAATCCCTTGATATTTAAATCCTTCTCTTTTTTTGTTTTTTTATTTTTTATTTTTATTATTTTTTATTGAGAGATTATAGAACAACCATACAAGTTAATAATATAAAATGTGTATAGATTCTGGATATTAAAATTACTCCCAGGAGTGGCCCTCCATTACCCACCCTTATCCCTCCCTTCCCCTTCCCACAATATCTCTAAAAAAGTATTATGTTGTATAACATCACACCTTATCTGGATTTAACACATGATAAGACCTTATTGGGTCATAAATTGTCACTTTTTACTTCCACTTGCCCAACTCTGCTGCATACTCTCTTTTTTATGCCTTAGCATATGATTATGGCAGTTCTCAAATTTTACTTTCTGCCATCAGGGGTGGATGCAATATTTGCCATTGAGTGCTGAAATTTATTTAGAATTTAATTTATAAAAATTTGACATGTATACTTTTCTATAATCATCTATGAATAAAATGGTGAGAAAACAGTAGAATTTGGTGGGGAAAGATAAATATGTTCACTTTATGGATGGTTTTATTTCCCTGAAAACATCAAAGCAAGACATTAGATAGCAACTGTTTGGAAGTGAGGAACCCTATTTGTGTGTGGGGGGGGAAGGGGTGTATGCATTAAATCCCTGGTCCACAAGAGCCTTATCACTTACTTACAAACCTTCAGGTACCCAAAGTAAGTAAAATGAGGAAAGCCTCCTCTCCCATTTCCAGTCCAACCAGAAGAATTAAGACAGATTTCCAAATTACAGCCAGAAAATAACTTAATCAGGAAACTCAGTTGTTCTCATGGCTGTTTTAGCTAAGATAAAAAAAGAGAATAGAAATTTAAATTGGAAAAAAATGAAACATATCCACAGTGGAAAAAAATAAACTTTTGAGACTTGCTTTAGTATGTGCTTGGAAGATTTTATACTTTATCTTCAATAGGAAGAGAGAGAAGGGGAAAGACCTGTGAAATTACAGAGAACAATATTCAGCCACTTTCAAATGATGCCAGTAGCTCTCAGAATTATAACACACACATACATACCATAATTGTTTTCCTACAGTGCCTGAATTTTAATATTAACTTAATTATTAATTTAATATTAATGCAATTAGTATTTATGAAATCCTACTTTGTACTAAACTCAGACAATGAGATACAATCCAATAAGACAGATTTAATTTTAAAGTTCTCCTTTATAAAAAAATGGAGTTTCACAATTTCTAGCATTACTTAATATCTCAGTAAATCTAATCACTTCTAAACATTTTCAGACATCTTATTAAGTTACTTTTGACTTCTCTAATTTACTAAAAAATTCATTAAAGAGCTCATTAATTTTTCACCAATCTATATACTTTATCCCTGCAGGATTTATTAGCTAAGATATAATTAACTAGGTTTAGCTTTTTAATTTTACGAACAAATCTTTTACCAACAGTATCAACAGTTTCATAATAATTATTTTTTTACTCCATCAGATTTCTTTGCCCATCAGATTCAGTAATTAGAATTCCATGCTTAATATCTCATAGTCATAGCGACATTTATATCTGTCTTCTTTTACTCTTGGCTTTAAATACTGAATAGTTTGTAATCTTAACTGTCTACTTTAAAGAAATCAAAAGCAATAATGTGCATAAAACCATGGTATTCAATATATTAGACATGTCCATCAATGGAATTTTCTTATCCTCATTTCCTTACATTTATGTCGTACAGAGTTGGCCATCCATATCCATGTTTTGCACATCTGCAGATTCAACCAACCTCAGATGATAAATATTTGGGAAAAAATGTGGATCTGTACTGAAGATGTACCAATGTTTTTTCTGGCCATTGCTCAACAATAATACAGTATGGCAATTATTTACATAGCTTTACATTATATTAGGGACAATAAATGATCCCATTTTTATTTCAACTAAGTGAGATTACTCAAAAATACTACTCTATTTTATATGAGACTTGAACACCGACAGGCTACAGTGTTTATGGGGATCTTTGAACAAATCCCCCTGGATACTGAGAGACAACTACATACCCACTATCAATTTTTTTTCATGTAGTGAAATATAAATTGAATGTTATGATTATTGATGGAAAGAGTGATTGAACAGTATCATCTTTCAAAACAAATGTGAATTCACTGAATAGTGCTAATGTTAATCCGTTCATGCATAATTTATGAGATGCGGATACTGTAAAAAGTTAGAGACCAAGAATGTAAAACAACAAACAATATGGCCTCTTTTTAAAAACAAATGAATTTATTTTTTATTTGAGTTAACAAAGTAAAAATTTGATATATTTACCCTGTACAATATCTTGTTTTTAAGTAAGTACACATTGTGGATTGGCTAAAGGGAGCTAACTGAAATATACATTATTTCACATACATCTATGTACACACATATGTATATACACACATATATTTGAATAATATATTACATGTTAAGAGCACTAAAAATCTATTCTCTTAAAAGTTTTCAAGAAAGCAACATGGTTTGGGAATATAACCCCACAGCAGGGAGTTTACCTAACACATGCAATGCCGCAGGTTTGATTCAAAACACACACTCACAGAGAAAGAAACCCACAAAAACACAATAGCCGGCCTGTTGTATAATAGCTATCTTAAGCTTATTTCCTCTAAATGAAACTTTGCAGTCTTTGACTAAAATTCCATCCCCACCCGTCCCACTACTTCAAAACCCTTTGCCTGATGACCATTCTACTCTGTAGCAATCTGTTACTTTTAATTACAATTTTTACCACATACTAATTGTACAAATTCATGAGTTTCACTAAGACAATTCTATACATGCATATATCATGTATTAGTCATGTCCATCCTCCCTTCTATTCTCCACTGCCCTCTCCTCTTCCCTTCCATCACCATTCCCAAATATTCCCTCTTTTACTTTCAGATCTTATTTTATTTTGCATGTATGTGCCTATATATAAGAGAAAATACGTAATACTTGTCTTTCTCTGTCTGGCTTATTTCACGTGATATGCTCTGGTTCTATCCATTTTCCCACAAATGACAGGATATCATTCTCCTTGATGGGTAACTTTATTATGTATACCACTTTCTTTATCCATTCATCTGCTGATTGGCACCTAGACTGATTTCATATCTTGGCTATTGTGAACAGTGCCACAATAAACACGGATATGAATGTGGTTTTTATTTGTTTTATTTTGTTTTTTGTGTCCTGACTTCATTTCCTTCAGATACATACATACACCCCGTCATGGTATAGTTGGATCATATTGTAATTATACTTTTAGTATTTTGAAGAACCTGCATAATGTTTTTCTTAGTGGCTGAACTACCTTACATTTCCCATCAATGTGCAACAGTGTATGTAAATTTTCCTTTTTCTCCCAGAGCTTTCCGACATTTGTTATTTTTTCGGTTGTTTGATTTTATTTTGATGTTTTGTTTTTGATGAGAGCCATTCTGATTAGGGAGAGATGGACCATTGTAGTTTTGATATGCACTTCCCTGATGACTAAAATTGAGCATTCTTCTATTTATTGACCATGTTTACATGTGTCTGTGGGGCTCTGTGGAAGAGAAAAATCACCATATTGGACGCCATAATACTTCTCTCTCCTCCCCCTTCACATTTCGCGCGCTCTGAGCTGCGCTGGAGTGCTGCTTTCTCTCTTTCTCTTTGCATCTTCCCGGTCGATGATAGATGACGCCACCGACATAATAGTCCCTCATTGGCTGAAATAAGCTAGTTTGCCACTTCACTATTGGTCGCTTAGCAGCCTGCTCTCGCTATATTTACAGATGTGCGGGAAGAATAAACGGAGAAGTTTCAAGCCGCCATCCACCTGTGAGTCTGAATTTTTTCCCTGGCCGCTGTTTGTCTTGTTTGGCTCCTTCCCAACGGAGCGGCCCAGCTGACTCGGGTCGTCTGGCCTAATGTCTGCTCTGAAGCACTCCGGGGAGCATCATGTGTCTTTGAGAAGATCTATTCTGATCATTGTCCTGTTTTTTGATGTGATTGTTATTTTATTAAGGTTTTATTAGTTCTTTCCATATTGTGGTTGTTAACCTGCTGTCAGATGAATAACTAGCAAAAATTGTTTCCCATGCTGTAGGTGGGCTTTTCACTCTGGATTATTTTTTTGCTGTGAAGTTTTTAAATTTGATGGGATGTCACTTTGTTTGATGGGATGCTTTTGTTTCCTAAACTATTGGGGTACTATCCAGGAAATTGTTGCCTTTGCCAATATCTTTTTTCCCATGTTTTCTTCTAGCACTTTCACAGTTTCAGGTCTTACATGAGGTCTTAGACTCCTTTTCAGTTGATTTCTGTACGGAGTGAGAGATAGGAGCTAGTTTCAGTCTTCTATATAAGGATATACAGTTTTTCCAGCATTACTTGTTGAAGAGTCTGTTCCTTCTCCAATGAATGTTTCTGGTGCTTTGTCAAGATTCAATTGGCTGTAGATTCGCAGGTTTATTTCTGAGTCCTCTACTCTGTCCATTCGTTTACAAGTCTGTTTTCGTGCCAGTAATATGCTATTTTTTTGTATATTTTGAAATAAGATAGGGTGATGTCTCCAGCATCTTTCTGATCAAGATTGTTTTTAGTCATTCTGAGTCTTTTGTGCTTCTTTATGGATTTTAGATTTTTTTTTTTTAGTTCTATGAAGAATGTCATTGGTATTTTAATGGGAATTGCATTGAATCTATAGATCACTTTTGATAGTATGGCCATTTTATCACTGTTCAGTATCCCTATCCATGAACATGGGAGTTTTTTTCCACCTTCTAGTCTCTTTAATCTTTAATATCTTTTTTCACTGTGCTGTACTTTCATTAATATAGCATTCTTTCATCTTTTTGTTAAGCTTTTTCCTAATATTATTTTGAGACTATTGTAAGCGGGATTCCTTTCATGATTTTTTATCAGTGAGATTACTACTGGCATATAGAAAAACTATTGATTTTTGCACTTTCATTCTGTATCCTGATACTTTGCTGAATTTATTTATTATTTGTAAGAGTCTTTTGGGAAATTTTTAGGATTTTCTAAGCATAGAATCATTTGCAACCAGTAGTTTGGCTTCTTCCTTTCTCTTTGTTTTATTTTATTTCTTTCCCCTGCCTAATTGCTGTGGCAGAAACGCCTAGAGCTATATTGAATAAGTGTGGTGAGAGTGGACACCCTTGTCTTATTCCTGATCCTAGAAGTAATGCTTTCATTTTTTCCCCATTCAGTGTGGTGTTGGCTGTGCATTTGTCATAAAGTTTTTATTTTGTTGAGATATAATCATTCCTTGTCTAATTGATTAAGGGCTTTTATCAGGAAGGGATTTTGAATTCTATCAAAGGTCTTCCTGTACCTTTTGGGATGATCATTTGCTTTATATCCTTGATTTTGTGTATTGTATTATGTTTATTGATTTGCTAATAATGAACTACCCTTGTATCCCTGGAATGAAACCAACTTGATTGTAGTTTATGATATTTTTGTTTGTTTGTTTGTTTGTTTACTTAATTAACTTATTTTTTAAATGCAACATGCAGACTTAATTTAACAAAAGTAACAGGTCATGTCAAACAGGCACTTCTGTTAAGAGAAAAACTAACTAGAAGAAATTGGATCTTAAACATCTTACAAGAACCTACCAGCAGTTGCATTTCACTGAGTCCTGCTGCCGTGAAGAATACAACTCATGCACAGCTATGGATGAATGAGTTGTACATTTTTCAAGTATTCACTGAATGCTGCTTTCCACACACATATACATTACATTTGCGAAAGATTCACTTGATGAGCCCACATACACTTCATTTGTGTTGCTCTTCTGGAAGAGGTCATCTCAAAAGAAGAATATGCGGTTCTGGCTCGTGAATTCTGTAATGGACCCAGCCCCGACTCTGGTGGACACCAAGTCTCCTCCATTCCTCTTCAGACATCAGATGAGTTTGGGGGGCTTGTTTGGAAAGTTCTCAGGGTAATGACATGCCGATACTCGGTACTCGTGGAAGTACTTCTCCGAGTAGGAGATCTGCTTATGGGCCGCAGCGCCAGCGCCCAGGGAGGCGCAAATCAAGCAAAAGGGCTGGGGGACGCCAAAGGCATGTACCTTTCAAGCCCTTTGTCCTTGGTCATCTTCCTGGGAAGGCAGGCCATGCCCGGCACTGGCGCCAGGGAGGCAAGGAGTTTTTCTGCCCAGACTGAGAGTGGGCTGATTCTGCACACTGTGTGCTAAGGGAACACCCGGAACCAGACCCGGGCTAGGGCGTGCACCAGGACCCTCCCCGTGGGAAGGCAGGGGCGTGGGGATGGGGGCCTGGCCAACAACGACCCTGAGGGAAATATTTCTGCCTCCTTCACTCCCTTCACAGAAGAGGCCAACACCCCGAGGGTCAGACTCCAGAGGCATGCCTCCTGCCATCGGCCTCAACCTCCAGACACAGCCCCACCTGGCAGCTCAACAGCCTTCCCTGCATCCCTTAGCGCTCTGCCGATTCACCCCGTCCTTGGCCGGAGGGAGGGACCTCCGAGGGGCGCAGGGCGAACTCTGATCACTCCGGGAAACTTTCTCACAGGAGCTTCATACCCCAAGCCCCGAAAGAGACCTGGACAGCCGGCTGGCAACCCACGCTGGCAGTCTGCACCTCAGAAAGAGCTCAGGGGATGCCCCAAGCGGACAGGGCCGGAGATGAGAGCCGGGCACAGGCGCGCACCCCTAGGTGGACGCTGGGGCCTGCTCAAACCGGACCAGGTGTCACCCTGCCCCAGGCGCCCACTTGAGCTCTGGCAGAGGGAAGCACCAGTGCCAGGCGCCCGAGCCTGCCACCCACTGCGGGGGGTGGGGACGGTGGTCCACACAGTCCTGTCCTGGGTGCCAGGCACCAGGCCATCGCCCCTGGGCCATCCCGCGCTCGGGTCTGGACCTGCTGGCCTGCCTTCACACCCGCGCAGCGGACACAGCGCGCGGGAGCCACATCCCTCCGTCCATCGGAAGCCCAGAGAGCGCACTGCCGCCCAGCCTGTTCCCTACCGGGGAGGGGCGAGGGGTCCACTGGGGATGGCCGACCAAGGCCCGGCGGACCCCGGACAAGGCCTTCTGGGGAGCCTCGGGAGCGCGCCCGCCACGGAGACGAGGGGACCGCAAGGGAGCTGTCCCCACCAGCGGCCCGGGGAAAGCGGAGGTCAGTTCAGTTCATGGTATTTTTAATGTGCTGTTGAATTCTACTTGTTAGGACTTTATTGAGGATTTTAACATCCATGTTCATTAAGGATACTGACCTATAGTTTAATTTATTATTGCTGTGTCCTGATCAGGTCTGGAACCAAGTTAATACTGGTTTCGAAAAGTAAGTTGAAAAGATTTCTCCTTGTGTTTTATAGAATAGTTTGAGAAGCGCAGGTGTTCCTTTTTAAATGTCTGGTAAAATTCAGCAGTGAATCCATCTAGTCCTGGGCTTTTATTTCTTGAGGGATTTTTCATTACTGCTTGAATTTCATTACTTGTTATTGATCCATTTAAGTGTTAATGGCCTCTTGACTCAATTATCGTAGGCCATATGTGTACTGAAACTTGTATATTTATTCTAGATGTTTCAGTTCATTGATATACCGTTTTTCAAAATATTCCATAATGCTTCTGTGAATTTTGGTGGTATCTACTGTAATACCCCCTTTTCAACTCTAATTTTATTTGTTTGGGTCTTCTCTCTCCTTTGGTTACTTTGGCTAAGGGTTTGCCAATTTTTTTATCTTTTAAAATAACTACCTCTTTGTTTTATTGATTATTTATGTTGTTCCTTTAGACCCTATATCATCCATTCCTGCACTGATCTTTATTACTTTTTCCTTCTACTGATTTTGAGTTTAGATTTTCTAATTTTTCTAATACCTTGAGAGGCATCCATATCTTATTTCATTGAAATCTATTGTCATTGTTGTTATTGTTTAATATAGGCACTCACAGCTATAAACTTCCCTGTTACTACTGTTTTCACTGAATCTTACCAGTCCTGGTATGTTGTGTTTTCATTTAATTTGATTTTAGGAATTTTTACATTTTCCACCTGACTTCTTCAATGACCCACTTTTTCATTCAAAAACTATTATTGAACTTCCACGTTTGTATAATTTCTGTATTGTCTCTTGCTATTGATTTCTAGTGTTCATGCATTGTAATATGATAAGAATATGATAACATGCAAGAAATTACTTTAATTATTTTCAGCTTAATACTGCCTTTATGGCCTAATATATGATTTATTTGGGGAAAAGTTCCATGTGCCAATGAAAAGAGTGTATATTATGTTATTATTGTTTGGACTATTTTGTAGATGTCTGTTAAGTCCATTTGACCTTTAATGTAATTTATATCTGCTGTTTCTTTGTTCCTTTTCTTTGTCTAGATGATCTATCCATTGGTGAGAGTAGAGTACAGAAGTCACCACCATTATTGTAGTGAGTCCTAGCACTCCCCTTTATGTACAACAGTGTTTATTTAATAAAAGTGGTTGATATGATATTTAGTGCATATATATGTTTTATGTTCTTGAGGAAATGTTCCCTTTATCCGTGTGTAGTGACCTTATCTGTTTCTATCAAATGATTTTGGCTTGAGGTCTCTGTTTTCAGATATGAGTATAACTCATGTTTGCTTTCAGGTTCTACTTAATTAGATTGTTATTCTCTGTCCTTTCACTCTCAGAGTATATATATCTTTGCTGGTGAGGTGAGTTTCATGCAGGGAGCATCTTATTGAGCTTGTCTTTTAATCCAATCAATCATCTTGCTTCTTTTATTTGGACAATCAAAATCATTTATATTCAGGATTATTACTGAAAAGTATATACTTGTTCCTTTCATTTTATTGTGTTTTTTCTGGGTGTTTTGAATATGTGTATGTTCACATATTCCTTTTATTCTTCTTAGAGGTTTGCTGTTTTTCTGTATTTATTATGTTTGATTTTTTTTCTCGTACTCATTTGCTAATCTACTCTTCTAGTGAGATTTATTCTTTCCTGTGCTCTCAGTATTGCTTTTATCCTTTTCTTTCTTCAGGATATAGGATTTCCTTAAGCATCTTCTGTAATGCTGGCTTAGGGTTCATGAATAATCTTTGTGATGGAAAGTCTTTATATCTGCTTTGATTCTTAAGGATAACTATACTGAATATAGTAATTTAGGTGAACAGGTTTTCTTTTTTTCTTTCAGGATTTGAAATACATTTACTCCCAATCCTCCCGGCCTTTAGAATTTTTGCTAACTTCTGTTATTCTGATGTATTTGCCTTTATATGTGACATGGTACTCCTCTCTTGAAGCTTTTAATATTATTTTTTTTAAAAAAGAGAAAAGGATAGTGAGAAAGAGAGAAAGAGAGAATCAACTTTATTAGTTTTATGACCTTCACTGCTCTGATACTTCATTGTATACGTGGGGTGCTAGGGTTCGAACCCACATCCTTGCACATGTCAGGCAAGCACCATAACCTTGGAGCCACCACTCCAGCCCCTTAATATTCTTTTTTTTTTCTCTCTCTCTATTTTTGTCAATGTAACTATAATATGGCATGGAAGGACTCGTTTCTGGTTATGCCTATTTGGGCTTCTAAATGCCTCCTGTACCAGGAGGGCCGTGTCGTCTCCAAGATTTGTGAAATTTTCTGTTATTATTTCACCAGTTTTTCTATGCCTTCAGCCTATAGCTAGCTCATCTCCTTTACATATTAAAATTATGTATATTTTTTTCTTTTAATGGTGTCCCAGGGATCTTGTATGCTCTGTTCATTCTTTATTATAGTCTAATTGTAATAATTCCTCTATGTCTTAAAGAACTCACACTGCTTCTTTTGCTTGTTCTAGAATGTTGTTTAGACTTTCAACTCAGTTTTTAATCTGACTAATTGAGATTTTTCATTTCTAATATATCTGTTTGCTTCTTTTTCAAAATCTCTCTCTTCACTGAATTGTTCATTCGTAACCTACATTGTCTTCCTTAATTCATTAGGCTGTTCATTAATATCCTCTTAGAATTCATTAAGCTTCTTTAAAATCGTTTCTTTGAATTCTCCACCCATCATTTCAACCACTTCAATATCGTTGGGATGTTATGAGCTTTAGGAGATACGATATCACTGTCTTTTTTCATAGTTCTTGTGTTTCTGTGTTTAGCTTTGTGCCTCTATTGGGATGGGCATCTCTACCTCTTTTATGTGAGAGTCTTCTTACTAAGCAACTATCTCTCAACAAATGTGCCTTGTGCAGTGTTGAATTTAGTTCTAATTGAACTTTATAAAGATTTCTCATGGCTTTAGATGTGATTAGTGCAGTTTTACACAATGCATATTGTGACAGTCTGAGGGACCCACTTTCTTTACATGTTTCACAAAACTGGACTCTGATAATTCAGGAAGGTATGATATATAGGTAGCAGAATAAGTGGGATGCCTTCTATGCAGTCCAATAGAGTATAAGAACAGATTTTCCTAAGTTCCCTCCTAGATTCAGTGTCCACAATATTCCTCTCTGCTTTTGCTACAAGGGAGACTGTCAAAGAATGGGTTTCAGGTTCCCAGCCATGACTACTTGGGTCTGGATTGATGGCTGGGGGCTTCTATCTCCTCTAGTCTTTAAGTTGAAATAACCACCAAAATTCAAGCAGTGCTAGATTGTGGTTGGAGCCAAGAGAAGTTTTTCTGACCTGGGCTGGGTATGTAGCTCGTTGGCAGGACACCCATCCAATATACTCAAAGCTCCAGCAGGCTCATTCCCCAGCACCACATGGAAAGAAGAAAACGAGCAACAATAACAGCCGCAACAAGAAGTAAACAAACAAATAAATAAAAACAACCACATCAATACGAGAAAATGGACAAAAAATAACTTAGACAAACTAAAAGGTTGAAACCTAAAATAAATATGACATTATTTTTAAATGGATAAAAAGGAAAAACATTTTAAATTTAAAAAGAAAAAATAGAAAAGAGAGAAAGCAGAAAGGTAAGAAAGTAAAAATTGGAAGGATGGAAGGAAAGGAGAAAATAAGAAATAAACAATAAGAGAGTAGGAGAACACACATGCGCGTGCATGCACACACACGCACACACACACACATAAACAAAAAAGAAATAGCAATAGCTTAGCCAAAAAAAAGGTATTAATAAAATATCAAAATTTTCTCTCTGCTGAAGTGCTTGATTATATGAGCAAGAGTGAATATTTGCCATCTTTTCCAATCAGTTTCTCTCCATGTGTTCTTAAGCTATGCATCTCTTGGAGGTTAGGTTTATTCATTCCTTCTTTTCTTTGCAGCACTTGCCAGGTGACCAGAAATAGTTGATTGTGGCCAAAATCCTTCTGAATACCTCTCAGCTGTTGTACACACCACACCAAGCAAGAGCAGAACTCAACTGCTTAAGCAAAGATTTACTCCAGAATTATCAGGACCAGGCACTTTGAAAGCAGGGTAGATGCAGTACTGCAGCATGTCACCAAGCTATTGCATAGTGTTGAACTTGTCCTGCACAAGTTCCCTCCAGCACCCTTTAGGCTGTGTGCTCCAAGGCCAGGGCTGATGTTGGGTGCTGCTCCACATCAGGGACTCTGGTGCTTTAAACACTGCACATTCTGAGGGTAAGGAAAGGCTATAATTCACAACTCTGTGCTTGGGGTGGGGCTTGCTGCCCATGCAATCCACTACCCACATCTCTGGTGTTCTGAAACGTGCCCCCCACAGACACGTTGAACCGCTTGTGACTGCTCATTCTTCACGCTCCTGCAGTTGGCTTCCCAGTTTTAAAGGGGGTGGGGGCAGAATCCATCATTCCCTTACATGTTGAAGTCCAGTGTCCCACTGCATGAAATTCTTAACAAGTTTGTGTCAAAAGCTTTCCAGAGCCACAATGATTCTCAAGGAAGGCCCCTAAGGCAGTGCAGTAGTACGGCCACGGCCACAGGAACAAGGAAACAAAAATGCAAATGCAGGGGCCTTTCACTCCCAGTGTAGTAAACGAGTGTAAGACCTACCCAAGATAGGTTGCTGTCAAACACCATGAGGAATTTTTCTTTTCTTTTTCATTTTTTTTTTGTTCAAGATAGTCTTATATATTGAAGGGATTTGTTGTTTCGCATTCATACATACATACATAATGACAGAGTTGCTTGAAAAACCACCATGAAAATATTCTGGGTAGTGAAGAAAGCTTCTCCAGAGCCAGCCAGCTACATGAATTCCAGGTCTATTGTCTGTTTGGATTATATTTCTGCAAGATGCCAAATCCTGTGCTGGTGATGTTCACTGAGTTTCTCCCTCATTCACCTCTGTTCCTGCCCTCTGCCACACTATAGTGGGATCAGTGCTGTATCCGCATCAGTATTTGCAGACAGTCTTTATTTAAAATGTTCACTATAATTTTATGATTATTATTTTTACTTTCAAAATAAAAATATTTAAATGAAATATTCTTACTTAAATAGCAAACAAAACAAAACAAACAAAGCAAATAAACTCATATAAAGTCCAGAGATACTGTTTCTGGAAGAGCTAAACGCTATATGAAAATTCAGAAGAAAAATTTTTCATCTGAGAAAAACATGGCAACATTTGAAAAATTAGTTTAGGATAGTACTCTTTTTACACTGCCCTGTGATATGAATTTAATGTGCTATAAGTCCATTCATTCAACTCAAGTTTTTTGGTCTTTCAATACCTATAATATTGCTATCTTTAAAAAATTATAAAACATATCAAAAAATAAAAGCTAGGCATGTAACCTCCATATGTACACACACACACACACATACACACATATATATGTATAGTTTCTGTTATATGTTTTATATGTGTGTGTGAATATGCATATGTATATATAGTTGCTGTTGTTATATATATGTGCATATACATATGTATCTATATAGTTGCTGTTATGTGTGTGTATACGTATGTATATATATAGTTGCTGTGATGTGTGTGTGTATGTATATATATATAGAGAGAGAGAGAGAGATAGAGAAAGATGATTTTCTGCCAAAAACACTGAAACTCAAAACTATAAAATAAATAAAAATCTAACAGATGGTATCTTACCTATCAAATTGTTTAAATAGCTCATATAATAAATGTGAACAAAAAGAGGTCTTTGAAAAAGAAAAGATTCTAGACGTTTTTAAGCCTTCAAGTTTTAGATAAGCAGTTACACATTGGAGAGTTTAACCACAAATTCCAAACACTTTGGAGTCTGTCATATTAAACTTGGAATTCATAGTATATTTACATGGTCAGAGTGAATTTCCAATATTTTTTCCTGTGAATACTTCAGAATTCTAAAACAGTTTTGGAAGTATTTTTTAACTAAATAACATACACAGTAAATTGAAAGTAGAAATTAGAGTGTGAATGGTGTGTACCTAAATATATTTGGTCAATCAGAAAGCATGCATTAGAAAAGGAAGGAAAGAAAACACAAATTTGCTAACAAAAGCAAAGTATAAAAATATGTAAGACACATATGCATGCTTACAAGAGCTTTAAGTTCTCTCATAAAAGATATACATATTAACTATAAGCATAGAACAAAATGAACCTTATTGTACACTGAATGTTTGAGTTGCCCATGCATTGAACCCCTTCTCCCCAGTGTGATTACATTTGGAGAGAGACCCCTAAGAATATAATTAAGATTAAAGCATAAGGAGGACGATTCCCTGATCCTATAGGACTACTTTCCTTTTAAGAAGACTCTTTTAAGAAGCCTCTTCATAGATGGTGATATATCTCCCTCCCTCGCTCCATATAAACTGACAGGAAAGGCCAGATGAGGACATGTCAAGAAGGTGGCCACCTGAAACCCAGGAACAGAGCCCTCACCAGAAACTGATCCCTGAAGAAGTCTGATCTGAGAATTTGATCCTCCAGAACTGTGAGAAAATAAATTTCTCTGGTATTTTTTTATAGCAGCCTGAGCAGACTAACACCTAATGAATACCAAAAGAGTAGTAGAGACAGTTTCTACTGTGCAGAGAGTGAGATTCTGACAGGCTTGAGGAGAATGCAGAGATCTTTCAAGGAAAAGGGAACCTATCCATGGGTTGTTTTGGATATGGAAGACCAGTTAGAGGTAAATAAGTACTCATTAGTCCAGAGTAGAAATTGAGAGTTCAAGTACAATAAGAAATGAATGCAAAAGATGAAATGAGCAATTATCAACTTTTCGGTCTCATCAGATTCTCAGTCAAAAGAATCTAGTCAGCTCAGGAGAAATGCCCCGAGGAATAAAGAGAATATCCATTTTAAAAAGCATTGTGCTCATGTGTGATCATTGCATCTTAGAGCTGGAAAGAATCCAAAACAGAAAGAAGTGGACCCACTGTCCCTAAATAACCAGCACAAGGCAGACACACGCATTGAGAGGAAAATTTCTTTTCTCACTGTTGAACAGGCTACATTGCCTGAAACCAGACCAATGAATAAGCAAGTTTCTCTTGAATAAATGTGCTTATTTAACTAAGTCACCAAGCAAGAACTATACCAAGACCACAGAAAGCATGGACAGAGTGAACAGAGCCCCCTCTACCCTTTCTCCTGAAATAGACCTTAATGTGAATTTGTGAGATGGCAGAGAAGGAACCGTCAACTTTCATCTAGCTGAGGGCTGAGAAAGAAATCAAGAATCAATCCCTACTGCTGCGATAAGACTAAAGGACTCCGAAGGTTCAAATTTGTACAAAATCACTGAAGAGCCAGTGTAAGACAATATTCCAAGCAAGGTGAAACTTCAACTTCTATTGCCGTTTCCTTCTGAGAAGGCCCTAACTGCATATAGTCTCCACCTACAATACAAGTCTGGAGAAGAGAGCATGGTCAAAGAGGGGGAAGACAGGTACTCCACTGCACTAATTTTGAGACTACAGCAGAGAAGAAGGTCTTTGGCTCCTCTGATCACTACTAGCTGCAGTGCTACCTATAAACAACACTACGTTTTTGTAAACAACCTACTGTATCTGCTCATGTAACTACAGTGTGGTTATTGGTCAGTAGTCAGTGGTTACAAAAGGATGCATCAAAGAGGTAAACAGAAAGATAAAAGGATGTGCCATACCACTTGTTTATGGAAGAGAAGTTTGCAAAGTAACTTTTTAATTGCAACCAATTACGGTTAAGGCTGTTACAATCTGTGCTTTGAAACAAGTGAGGAGAGAGCACCAATGTTTCTATTACTGTAAGATAAACAGACATTTGGAAATCAATATTACAGCTGTTAAACAATTAATAAGTAAATAGGCATCAAACTAAAATGTTCCATTAGTAAATACAATTCCACAAAAGGAATGAATAATCTTTACTTCTCCAGTCAAATCAACATGTCTCTTCTTTAAATTCCCCCTCGTACAGGTTCTTCCTCTAGATGCAATAGCTAACCAAAGAGTGTCAGCTCTAATTGGAAGATGGTTTGGAGATTTCAAATCTCCTGGAGGTTAAGTCGTGTAGCACAGAGCTGTGTTATTCAAAGGGAATGTTTTAATACACTGAGAGAAATGCAATGCTGCAGCAGCCAGGTGACCTCTGGCAGACTCACTGCCCTGAAGAAGCACGATATTGTCTCTAACACCTTGAGTTCAGCAGTTTTAATTCCCACCTCTGTGTGATGTTTGACAGTTCATTCATTTAGAGAGCTTCCAGGAGGCACAGGTGACTGGAGTTCAGATAGTTATTTTAAGAATATGTCGCTTCTGTTTATTTTTTAATGCTAAGGAGAACACACTGAGTGAGTTGGAAGAAGACCTTTTGCACACAAAAGAAACTGTTCTTTCAAAAAGGAGAATGTTTTGACATTTGGGGACTTGGCACTTCTTTGGGGGATAGACTTCTTTAAGGCTAAAACATTGATTTGTGGCAAAGTTAAAGATAATCCAACCACATAGTCCCCTCTCTGCATATTGGATTTTAAAACACTCAAAACCATTAAGCAGGCATCCAAGTGATCCCTGTGAAGCTTTCTATACTATGTGTCACAGTACCTGGAATATGCCTAGGTCCAGGCCCGTAAAGGGTATGTACAAATGTCAGTCTTGATTTGAATTAGAAATAGTACCAAAAATAACAGAGGTAACAGAGAAAGACTCAGCTCTTCACACCAGAAAAAGAATACAGAGGAAGTGGATCTTTGCAAAACAACCTACAGAATTTACTCAGATAACCACAGTGTGGTTATTGGTCAGTCATCAGAGGTTATCGGTGCAAAAGGAAGCCTTGTAAAGGTAAAGAGAAAGATAAAGGAGTGTGCCAGACTGCTTGCGGGTGGAGAGATAGAAACATGGAAGAACTGTGAAGGTCACAAATGAAGTCCTGGAGCAAATAGAATGGATTCCATAGCTACATTCCTAAAAGAAACACTTCCTATTAAAAAGAGTTTGTAGAACTTTTGCATTTCTGTTATAAAAGCTGATGAACTTAATAATGTGAAAAGAACATTACCAAGACTCAATTAGCTGCACCTAAAACATTATTTCTTATGCTCCACAATAACATTTTTATCTCGATGGAAAATGACTCATTTTGTCACATTTAAATAGCATAATTCAACATAAAAAGTCTGTGTGGAAATTACTTTAGAGTTTCCTCATATATAAAGATGAACCAGGTTTCACTGAAACACAAAAATGTCAGTTTCTGTTCACAGAATCAATTCTCAAAGCCTAAACAACTCATGACATAGAAACAAAAGCTATTTTTTAACAAAAATAGTAGCTCACCATCATCTTACTTCTCTCATTTTTATACCCCATTTTCATAGTAATAATTTTTCTCTTGAGCTTTTAACCTAAATCCTCATTATAGTCATCCCTTCCAAATAAGAAGTCCAGTCTGCCAAATCCTTTTTCAGGATCCACATTTCTTTATTCTATCTCTTCATTTCCCTTTCTATTGGTTCCCCCTGGGAGGATGCAAGGGAAATGTTTCTGATTCTTCAGGGAGCAGTAAGTCTCTGTGTGTCCTGTACCCACTCACCCACTCCAACCGCACATTCTTGAGAACCACGGCGTATGTTTCACACGTGCAGCACTATTAATTATCTTTTTCAAGTATCATTTTGACTATCTCACCCCTTTTTAGAAGCTTGCTGTCATTTTGATTGTCACTTTAGTCAAAAATGAAATGGATAATCGTTCAGATTCTTAAAGAATCTCTAAATTCTTAAAGAATTTCTCAAATGCATAGCAATACTTAAGTTACTTCAGGAATATTTTAAGCAGGCCTTATTAGCACTTCTTTCATCTGAAGATATTTTTATTTTCCTGGCAAATTACGTGCACTATCACTGAAGTCTTAGGCATTTAACTCAATAAATATTAAATGCTTCTTTTTTTCACCTACGATGTTATAGTGAAAATGTTCACTTTCCTTGATGTGGAAGACATTTGCAGAAAGCTAGAGATTTCCTTTGAATGAGCAATTAAGTTTTTTAAATACTCAAATTGGTGCTGTATTGGATTCTAAACTATCATTTCTAATAGTCACTTTGTTCTGACATTTCTATGTTAGCAAACAGTATTTCTGAAAAAGAATTAGTGTTTAGGGGGTGGCATTTTGTTACCAGCCATGTAAAATTCTGCCTGATATTTTATCAACCATGCAATATATTCAACAATTTTTAGAAGAAATATTAAACACTCTTTAATTATCACTAATCATTCAGAAAACACATTTTATATTGTAAGTATACAGATATAATTTTTAAAATTTTGAAATGACCATTAATCAATTACAAAATTGCACTCATTTGATGAAATTGTTCTCTGGGTAAAAGTGTAGGGAAAAAATGAAAGCAAGTTCCTTAGAATGGCCTTGGATGAGAAGTTTTTATCAAGGTTATATTTCTATAATGCAAATTATGTTTGTTTCCATTTGTAACTCGTTCAAGTAATCTATTGCTGAAAAATAGCTACTCCAAATTTGGTACATTAAAATAAGAAAAATCATGTGCTTTGCTCAGAAACATGAAATGAGAGGAGAGAACAGTGGCAACATCTTATCTCTGCCTTAGAAGCCATCAACCGGAGTGGCAAGAAGATTAGGACAGGAATCATCTGAAGACCCACCCACATCTCCAGCAATTGATGATTGCTGTTGGTAGACAGAACAGTAATTGTAGCTATTGACCAGAACACTTGTTTGTGGACCATCACAAGGCTGCTTAGTTTCCTCACAACAGTTGCTGACTTCTGAGATTGAGCATCACAAGAGAACAACAAGAAAGGGCATGGCATTCTTATGATCTTCCTCTAAAGACACAGAGGCATCACTCAGCTGTGTTGTGGTAGTTACATCACTTACAAGGCCTTCCAAGTTCAAAGAGCAGGGAAACAGACCCTGTGAATTGATCACAAAGTTGTCAATCTTGCAGGGTGGAAACTGCTTGTGAGATAGCATGTATTATGGAGGCCATCTTTGGAAAAAGAACAATTTGTCGTATGACTGTAGGGATAGTGGTAACTTCAGAAGTATCACTGCTATAATAGATGTTCTGTAAAATACTTGTACTAAAGCTGTTCTTTCCAAACACTTTCTTTCCACAAGGAGAATTTTTTATGAATTTGTCTTGGGGGATGGTATGAATTATTTCCAGGTTTAATATTACTCACAAAAACCTCCTTCTGGTGAGAAGTATACACAAACTATCCTTTGTTCTGTCTAGAGCCAAGGGCTAGCAGTAAGGCCATTTTTACCATTTCCCTTTGTGAAATATAAAATTAACTACTTTGATTCATTCAAAAGAAGCTCATTTTATATCCACAATAAGTAACACTCCATCCTTACAGGCTAACACTGTTTTTAAATTGATCAGTTGACTCCTTTGTCTTAGCACCCAATAATTCTATACTCTACCCTCTTTGCTTTGTTCCCAGTCTTAATCATTAGGATTGCCCCTGTTCCATATCCTGTTTCATGGCCTTATTCTTACACATATCTTACTTCAGCTTTTGATAAGATCTCATACCTCATACTCTGCCTTAAAATCCCATGGTATTTAGGTCAAAGTTATGGAGCATGTTCTTGGATAGATTCTCACTTTTCCTGAGGCTGCACCTGCTTCACCTACTCCAGGCAACAGGCTTCTGCCATGCTGATACCCAGAAGTCCAGCCTCTGCAGCCTACCTGAGAGGCTGCTTATGCACTCACATTTCTTGGGCATGAGAAAGCTAAAAAAATCATGCCCCAAACATGGAAAAGAGAAACATGAACTATGCAGATGCTCACCTCCAATTAGTTTAGTATCTGGTTGTTGATGAACTATATGTAAACAACCAAATATAACAGAGAGAAGAATAAATGAATATGATAATAGAAATGCAACCTAATTAGTAGTATTACTTGAAAGTTTAGATCACACCTGACCAAATATGCTTATTTTTCTAGGAAAATCACATGATGTTGACAAATGGTTATATATAATAAACATTGATTGATCAACATATATGTAGTTCAATCAAATCAGTTGGCTATTGCAAAGGAATATAGAACCACCTGCTGCTGAACACAGTAGTAAAATGGTACCCCAGGACTGGACTGTCTGAATCATGAATGACAACTCCCACTTACCTCAACCTAGGTCCTCCTGTATCAGTGATGACATGGTACTCAAGTTTCTGGCCAAATATTGCAATATAGTGAAGCTTGTCACTGAAAGCTCCATTGGAACAGAAACTAGTACTGCAGATGTTCAGATATATACTACCTGCCCATGGGAACATTTCTGATCTCATTTATACTTGAGTATTTGGTTATATCAGTTCCAGTTGTATGTCTATTTAAGCATAAATGAGGTCATTTATATTTGAATATTTGGTTACACACAGTCCCAGCAGTATTCAGTAGTTACTGCCTGTGCTGTTGTGTCTTATACAAAAAAAAAAGTCTCACTCATTTATTTTTGTTATTATTTAAATTTCCTCTATGTGTTTCCTACCAAAATTCTAAACATGTCTTTGATCTTTTTTTTTTATTCAACTAGCTCAACTCCCTGAAATTCCAAGATATGTTTTGGCACAAGACAAAAAGAACTGAAGAGATTAAATATTTTTCTGATTCTTTTTAAACTTTGAAGCAATACAATTTAGAAGTTATTCTCAATACCATGTGACTTAGTGAAAGGTGCTGAATGTGTTTTTATAAGCACTTCAGAAGAATATTTACCACTGCTATCCTGTGACTAATATAGTTGAGTCTCTTAGCTCATTTTTCCTTTATCAGAATTATGATGCTGAGATGGTTTTAAATACTTTGTTTCTAATTGCGGGAGAAAGTCTTAATCATTCCAAAAAAGTAAGACTAATAAAAATAATAATGAAGTAAGCTTCTGTTTGTAGGAGTCACCCTTTGAGGGTGGATGACTAATGTTTTGGAAATGAATAATCATTGCTTATAATTGTGGGTGGTAGTTTCATCTTCATCACATTCTGAGGACTAATTTATAATCAAAGTATAATTTTATTTCTTTGTCTCATATAGCACAATATTGGAAATGTAGGAAAAATTTTAATAAACCAAAAATAAATAAATGAATAAAATATCACAGGAAAGAATTCTGAATAAAGTTATTCCTGTATCCTTGCAGACAATCATGCTAACAGTGTTTTCTGTTCTCACTGAGGCCAGCTAGCAGCAGTTATTTACTCTGGCCTCTGCCCTCTAATGGTCAACCCTTCCTGAGAAAGGAAAAATGGGAAGTGGGAAACCTCTTCCTGCCACGTTTTCCTGAGCCATTGTGGTAGATGTAATCAATGCCTTCTGTCTGCAGACTGGGCTCCAGCCTTCACTGGATAGGATTCTGGAGCCCTAGTCGCAGTTCACAGTGGTAATCATTGGGTGAGCCTCTGTAAATCCATCTTGATGTGAAGGCTGCTTCACTCTAAGGCACTGGAATCAAAAATCAATCTTTCTGTTCAATATCATTTTCTAGCATTTCTGCTGCCTTTTGGAACTGGAAGCCCATACTGAACTCCAACCAGTATAGTGAGGTCTAACACCCTACCATTTTTGAAACCACTTTTTCTGGTAGAATCTCAAGCCTACTTTACCTCCACAGAACCAATGCCTTCAATTTTCTTGTAAATGCAGTAACTTGCAGGATGTTGTCAATCTCTTGTCACTTCATCCCTGACCAATGAGTCCCCTCCACCAGCTGAATCAACTGAATTCTCTGAGAATGGGTAATTATTTAGCTCACAATTCGGAACAGTCAAACAGCATGGCACATGCTCTGGAAAGGACCCTATTTAATATCACTGATTGCTCTCTGTCCCAACAGCCACAGCAGTCTGAAGACTAATCTAGCATAAACTCAGCATTCAGACTAGACCTTAGGGTCTGGCCAAAGTCAGGAGAAAGCATGGCTGGAAGCAGACATTGGAAACTACTCAAATAGTAAAATGTGGTAATAACTTCTTAAAACAAAATCTTGTGAGGTAAATATCACAGAAGTTATTACCACATTTTACTATTGATGTAACTGAGAGAGGTATTGTTACATATATCATATAGCTAATTTGAAATAACTGCAGGACTCAAATCCAGGTTCTCTGGCTTTTTAACCCAGTAGTATTAATTTCCCTAGTCTCACTTTTCATGTATAACTACACGATACATCTACTCATTCATTCAATAATTACTTCTTAAATTTCTCTGAAAGAAAGTCTCTACTGCCCTCCTCTTCTAGAAGTCTTAAGAGCTACCAAAAGAATCACCCTTTCAAAATAAAACATTCTTCAGTGTTAGGTTCTCCCCTGAAGTGCTTGCTCGCTACTAGGTGTATCAACATAGATATAAAGTAGGTTGCTGCTGCTTGATTATATACACCCAGGCACATTCAGATGCCAGTGCTATATTTGAAATCCAAGAGTGTGTTCTGTTATAAAGCTGGTATTTTTAAAAATTGATGGTTTTCTTTCACTGAGCAGCCAGGCCTCTGGAAGACCTTCACTCTGTAATCATTCAGATTAGCCCCTCAGCTGTGGTTACCCAGATGTCCTGGCACCTAGAAGCCTGATCACTCACAATAAAAGTCAGGATTATACTTAGCCAGGCTCATGAAATAACCATAAACTCATCTGGCTATCTTTATGCTAACCAAACAAGATTATACCAGTATTTTTAAGGATCTATATATATTCTCAAAGAATCTTTGTCTTCCTCTTTCCATCCCTAGTGTATGCCAAACAATGCCCAGAGTGGCACCTGTAATGGTCAATTAACTCCTTTTTGGGTCAGGTTGATTCTCCTCTTTATGGTACAACTCTGTGTCTTAAGGTAAGGATGCACCCAGTTAAATGAAAAAGAAATCTGCTTCTAGGTGCACATATAGAATCAGAGTATATCCCTATTCAGAATAACGCTAGTACGAAATTTCTGCCTAGCAAGGATAAAAATGGAGAGCATTTATATATGTGATTCTTATCATCATAAAGTTGACAGTTGAAGAATATATTTTAAAGACAAACAAATAACAAGGAAGGAAGGGAAATGTGTAAAAGAGCTGAAGTACAGCAGGGTGAATGACATGAACTATGATTATGTGCTGAAATGTCAGAAGTGCCAGTACAGCATTTCAGATTGAACCCAGAGAACACAAACCACATGGATTTAGAAATTTATTCTAGAACACTATGCAATCACCAGGCTCCCAGAGGGATGGGATAGATATGCACTCACAAATTCCCCACAGCCAACTCAGCTGAAGACAATAATTTATTTTGGGTTTGCTAAGCTGGACTTTGAAAATTCAGTGTGAATGACTAACTGTCCTCAACATATCTATTTTCATAAAAGAAAACTAACAGTTACACCATAAGAACCTATAATATCAACCACTGGTAACCACTTTTCAGTGATGACCTACTTATATTATGGCCCTGTTAGAAGTGAAAAATTGAAACACATGTCCTGTGATAATTCATTCCTTTACAATAAAACAGATTTTCAGCAACTGAATTTCCACTCTAGTGCTAAGGAAGACGCATCATACTGATTTTCCAGTCTTTAAATTTTTCTATGGTAATTTTAAATATAGTTAGAGATGGATTCTATGGAGGGGATCCAAAAACTAAGATTCAGAATTTTGAACCATTTATGAAGCAATTGGTAGCATTTTGTGAATTGCATTCTTAGTTCTTACCATTCTTGGCTATGAAAGAAACCATTCATTCATTCATTATATTAATATTTGAAGGTCTAAACATATGAAAGAGAATAGATAACTGAGCAAAACCCTACCACCTGCTGAAAATCCTAAATCAGTAGCACTTGACTTCGTGAGCTATTAATTATATACCTATCATGCACCAGGTCCTTTATTGTTATGAAGATTTGCAAACCAACAGTTAACAATGCACTCAGATGAGCCTTATGATAGACATGGGCATGCAAATGATGATGAGGCAGACAAGTTTCTTGATAGGAATAGATTGCTGATTTACTGTTGTTGTTTATTTGTGGGTCTGTGTGGTATTTAATACTATAGTGTGTTTAATTTTTTTGTTTTTAATGCATTATAATTATACGTAATGAAGGGGAGTATTAGATTTCAATACACTCCAGGCACTGTACAGTACAGAAATTCTGTTTTAGTATTTACAACATCATAGGAAGTGAGCAGTCAGTGTATGTGGAGGAAGTATAGGAAGAATGGTGTTATCATAAAGCTGCCAGAAAAGAAAGGCCAGGCAATAGTGGCCTGGTGACACGTATAACCTGAAGGCAGGGAACTGCAGACGAATTTGATGTGGAATAATAACATGGTCTCCTATCATGTTACAAAGAGCATTGTCTTTACTTTAGATTCGTAGGGATATGCCCTCAGGAGCTTTCTGAAAAGCAGGTTTGCTGAGTCACAAACATTAGACAAGGATAATGTCATACACGGCTGTTACACGGTAAGTCACATACAGAAGCAGAGAGAAGCCTGATTAAGATAACTTTGCCAAGGCAAGGCAGGATGCCCAGCCATTGTATCAATAGCTCTGGAAACACTGTTCCAGGTATTGGCTCATTCATTCCACAATGTTGTTTTTCTGCTGGTGGTACTTCTAGAGATGTGAGAATCTATGATTAACTGCAAAATATATTGCCACTTTCCTCTTGATAAGTGTGATAAAGCTGTTTCTCAGAGGAAAAGAAGTACAGTTTTATCCAAGTTGAGCATTAAATTAAAGAAGAACAAGCATACACACACAGCCACCTTCCCAAACACACACATAAAGCTCTGCTTGGTTTGTGAATTCTGTGTTTTATATTGTTATGATCAGAATACACTAATATCTGTTTCCAGGCACATATTAAGTAGTGTGCCTTGGCTCTGTTGTGGTTAGTCATTCCATCAGCAGATTAGAATTTCTAGGCAACTTCTAAAAAAATGCTCACTATGAGGCCTCATGCCAGAGTATTTCACTCCAAATTTCTCTGGAAAGAGCCCAGGTATTGATAGATTTTTAAAAAATCGCCAGGTGATTTTGATACACAGCCCGAGTTGAAAGCTGTAAGCTCTTAGGGGATGCGTAAGGCTGCATAAGCTGCTGACTGTGGTGCAGTGAATCTCAATTCTTGCCAGGGTAAAGGTCCTCTTAAGGCCTCTGGCGTTTTGAATGCAATCCATCACCCTATAACCTAAACAAATTACTTCTTTGCTTATTTCAGCATTCTGCAGCACATCCACAAAAATGCAGACCAAACTTAAGCACTGTCGAGAAATGTAGTTGAATCCTAGGCACCATTGTTGACACTCTTCATCAGCTTCAAAGAACCAGGTTTTTAGCTCCATCTTCAAAGAATGATTTATTTGCCCACATATTTTACCTGCAATTAGCATTTACCTCCAAAGGAACAATGATGACTGAATTATTTATAAAACGGTATGCTTCTCAAGGAAGCAATTAAGAGAGAAACTAAGGCCATTCCTCTATAGAGTGATTCTTTCATAAATCAAAGTAGACACTTGGTTAATACAGCTAAATATCATAATACTGATAATCCTAAAAGGGAAGTTATGATAGAAAATGAATGTAGGTATTATCTAATGCCTTTCTTATTGATCTAGGTTGTTCCAGTCAACACTTAACTAACCTCCCTCTATTTTTATTACTGAATTACAGTGTTATGTTTTTGTTGTGCTCAACTCTCCCTGAATCCTCCAAGCTAGAGCTAAACACTCTAGACAATACCTATTGCTGTGAACCTTCCAGAACAATAAGATTCTGCCACCTTAGGGCTTATCGGCATCAACAATGAGATCCTTCTTTAGGACTGCTTTCTAGAAATGAGAGCAGCATTTAGTGACCTTATCCTTCCCCTCTCAGGTGGTTAAACCCTAAGATTATGTGGATTCCACAAGAAGAGAAGAAAGATGTAGTAGATGAGGCATAAAGCTGCTTTCCTGTGCAAAATCACTTACTTTAATGAAAGGAAGCAATTTTCCAATGTCAGTCTTACAAGGAATAGGAGCTTCCACTTTGAAAGGTCCCCATGGCCAAGCAGCCTTTTTAGAAACCATCTCCAAGAAATGCTCAGGTAAATCTTCCACAGTTGTAGTTTAGGGCCATAAAAATATAACATTTATTAAATCCAAAATTTAAAAAAAAGACTATATATTCCAGAACATTCAATTAAGAAATATGTATGCATGGTGCACACCTATAATTCCAGCACTTTGGAATCGGAGGCAGGAAAATTGCAGGTTCAAAGTTATCTTTAGCAAATTAGCAAGAACCTATGCAACTTAGCAAAACCCTATATCAAAATAAAAAATAAAAAGTGAGCAGGGAATGTATCTCATTGTTTAAGCACTCCTAGGTTCAATCCCTCATACCAAAATGAAACAACCTATAAAAAGCATCTTGAGAAGATTTTTAAATAAAAATTCCAAGTACCTTTACTTCTTCACTTCCTTCTTTCTGGATGAACTGATCCATCACATAAAGTCAAGATAGTTAAGTTCTCCCAAAGAATATGAGACCTTCCCTGAGGAACAAATATGAAGACAAGAAAACCGAGCAAGCACATAAAACACATATTAACACATCATTGTTTTTCCCATGTTAAATTGCCGGGGGAAAAATATTAAGCATCCTCCTGTTAGGGCCTAAAAGAAATGCAACTCACAACCAACTCCCATCAAACAGCCATCAAGTTTTGAGTTCCACTTAATTAGTGAGTCTTTGCATAGCAAATTGAATGACATGATTCTTCCCATTTTTAGTAATATGAAAATATAAATAACTAGCACACCAGAGTTTTCCAATTGTTATTGTCAGAATGCAAGAGTGTACTACTGAGCATCACTGAAGGACTAATGAAGCTTGTCTTGAAGTTGTTATTTACTATTGTCACTAGAATTTGTTTCCAAAAGAATATGTATAAATATACATGCATGTGTTTCCATAAAGGCATTTCTGGAGATGAGGTACAATACATACAACTGAAATTGCAGCTACAATGGACTATATTTTGTACTGCAGATAGGATTGCAACAAACACAGAAGTTGTATGCCTGTGCTATTAAGGAAGTAAAATATATATATTGATCTTTAAGCTTATAAGTTTAATGTTTGCAAACAAATTTGGACAGGATGAAATTGAAGAGAATAAGCACTAGTGATCTCATGCCAAAAAATACTCAAGGTATGCAAGTAAAGAACAAAAAAAAAAAACAAAACTGCCACATTACTCTAAGTCTCTAATTTTAAGCATGTAACCATATAATAGCATCCACTAGAAAGAACACAGGGTATTAGATGTTTTTTTAATAACAAATTTAGTGTTAGATGTTTTCTCAATTTAAAATAATCAAAGCTGAGGTTCCTAAATTTATTCACCATCTAGTATCTCCAACAGTCTCAAACTCCCTCTCTTTCTCCCTCCCTCTCTCTCAGACAAGGGCTCCATATGTTGCCTGGGCTGGCCTGGATCTCAGGATCCTCCTGCCTGGAACTTCAGAGTAGCTGGGATTACAAACATGCATCACTTTCTCCTGCTGCCTCTGACTCCTCACAGAAGTGTTAGGGGACAGACAGATGCCAATGGTGGGAACACAAGGTTCAGTGAACAATTCCATAAAATGGGACCACCTTGCTGACCCCCACATGCTTTCTTTTCCAAAAAGCAATTTACATGCAGCCTTATCTGGTCTAAGTGAAGAGCATACATCACATTGCTCAGCAAACTACTACCTGTTATCAGAAGGAGAAATGCAGGCCCAAAATAATATACATAAAAGAAACCAAGTTAACCTGAAGGAGATTTTTGTAATCAGATCCTGAAACCATGGGAGATAAGGATATTTCTTCCTAACCAGAAAAATCTGTAATATATGGTTAAGAATCCAATTAGAACTGGTCAGCATGGGCCAAGATGACCTACAGTTGCCATGGTAGTGAGGACTTAAAAGTCTGATGCCATCTTGCTGCCATTTAAAAGTCAAGAGGTGGACCTGGGCAGGACTCTCTGGAAACTTCTCTGGAATCCCCAATAAAACTGGAGTGCAAGAGAGGCACTTTGTCCCTCTCCTCTCTGAAAGGACCCACTCTCACTTGAGAGTGTCCCCTTTCTATTTTCCTATCCCTTCAATAAACTCATTTCTGTTACTCTGAGTGACACATCTGAAATCTTTCTGAATTGATGACAAGAAACGGGGTATGAAGGGAATCTTTGCACTGTCTCAGTTTCCCAGAAGGCCCCAGTTTTGCAACAAAGGCAAGATCATAAAAAGTCCTCCACCTTTCAGGCAGCACATTAGATGAGCTCCATAGTTGACCCATGTGGAAGAGCCTGCTTCTGCTCTCTGGGAGTGTCTTCCATTTTCCTTACCCACTGTTCTCTGTGGTCTCTGACTTTGCCTCTGAGGAAGTGCTAACCTTGTTCGTTTTCCTCTAAAATCACATCTGAGATATACATCAAGGATATACCATTCAAGGAGGAGCTGCAGACTTTCCGTCCTGTTTACATGGTGGATGAGGGAGCAACGAAGTTGCCAAGAATCCTCATGATGTTTTCAACAGGCTTTCATAAGACAAACTCTTTTTTTTTTCTTTCTTACTCTTTTTCTTGACAAATTATAATCATATATAATTATGGGGTACACAGCAATTTCATACAGTGTGGAATGATTGAACTGTGCTAAATAATATATCCATCATCTTAAATACCTATCCACCCTAATAACATATCCATCACCTTAAATACTCATTTATTCCTCCTAACTGTGAATGTCTGTCCTTTGACCAATTTCTCTTCATTCCTCCTACCTTCCAGTCTCTGGTAGTTATTATTTTATTCTCTGGTTCTTTAAGTTTGATTGTTTCCTATCCCACTTAGAAGTGAGATCCTTTGTCTTTCAATGCTGGATTTTTTCATTTAGCAAATTTCCTCCAGGTCATCCATATTGTCACAAATAATAGAAATTTTTTCTTTATTAAAACTAAATAGTGTTCCATTGTGTGTGTGTGTGTGTGTGTGTGTGTGTGTGTTATACCACATTTTCTTTGTTCTTTATTTTTTGATGGACACTTAGGTGATTCCATAATTTAGCTATTGTACATAATGCCACAATGATGAACATAGGAGTGCACATATCGCTTCAAAAAAGCTAATTTCAACTGTTTGGGATATATACCTAGTAGTGGGGTTGCTGAATAACAACTAGTTTTATTTTTTAGAAAATTCTTCATAATTATCCACAATGGCCATACTAATTTAGTTTTCAACCAGCAGTGAGCAAAGTTTCCTTTGTCTCCACATCCTGACCAACACATTTGTCTTTGATAACACTCATTCTAACATGCATGACATGATTTTTCATTGTAATTTTGATTTGGATTTCCTTAAAATTAGTGAAGTTGAACATTTTTTAATATACCTTTGGCCATTTGTACATCTTATTTTGAGAATTGTCTATTCATGTTTTTTCCCATTTTATAATAGGGCTATTTCTTTTCTTGATATTCAGTTATTTAGAAATATTAACTCCTTATCAGATATTTGATTTGAAAATATTGTTGCCCCTTTTGTAAGTTTCCTCTTTACTCTGTTGATTATTTCCTTTGCCATCCAGAATCTGTTTATTATGATGTCATCTCACTTGTCTATTTTTACTTTTGTTGTCTTCACTTTTGAGGTCATAACCAAAAAATCATTGCCCAGACCAATGTCCTGGAGCTTCTCCCTATGTTTTCGGTAGTAGTTTCATAATTATGAGACAGAGAAAAGTTAGGCAGTCAGTGTAGGCAAAATAATGTGGGTCAATAAGGAGAAAATTAACTGATGGTAATCTTTCCTGAGAGGGCAAAGAGCACTCCACTGCCCTAAGTATGCAGAGGCACATATCAGTTTCACATCTCCTTCCTAACAATGACAGTCCAGACAGCGACTCCCCTCTGCTAATAAAGATGCTTGTGGCCCAGGATCAAAGACTAGCTCAGACAATCAAGGAATCAATTTGACATCACCCAATGCTAATAAGGGTCTGACAAGATAGGCCCAGAAGCAAACACTCCTTTCTAAGCAAGCCGCCACATTCTTTTTTTTGATGCCTGATGTGCAAACCCAAGACTGGACCAGAATTCCCCCACCTGTGTCCTAGGTGCAGAGACAGGGAAGCAGTGACCAACTGAGGAAAGGACATCATATCCAAAAGGCAAACCTCACTGCCTCATCGGCTCTGTCCCCTTCCCCCACTCTGGGGGAAGTCTGCTCTTTTCCCTATGCTTTAATTTCTATAAAATAAAATCCATCTACTATGCTTGCCTCGGTGTCCCTCAATTTCATTCTTCCACTCCGAGAGGACACTAACCTGACATCCACAAAACCGGCATCAGTTACAGGACTCACATTTAAATCTTCAATTCAGTTAATGTTTGAATGTCATTTGGGATGATGGTCTAATTTCATTCTTTTGCATGTGGACATCCAGTTTTCCTAACAAGTCTGTTGAAGAGATTTTCCTTTCTCAACTATGTTTTTGACATCTTTGCTTAAACTCAGTTGTCTGTAGATGCTTGGGTTAATTTCTGGGTTTGCTAGTCTGTTCCCACTGTTCTCTCTGTCTGTTTTAAGGCAAATACTACACTATTTTGGTTACTAGAGCTTTGAAATATGTTTTGAAATTAAATAATGTGATGCCTCCTGCTTTGTTCCTTTTGCTCATGATTGCTTTCATGACTTTGGCAGTTTCAAAAAAAATTTAGGATTATTTTGCATTATTTTTATATAAGTATTTATTGCTATAAATTTTCCTTTTGGAATACTTTTGCTGCACCCCATAGGTTTTGGAGTATTACTTCTAATTTTTTCAAATTCTTTGTTTTTTGGGAGAAATCCAGTCTACTTGATCAATGATGATTTTCCATGCATATAACCCACACTAAAAACCTCATTTAGAAATATTTTAAGCCTTAGCATTCTAGTTGTGCATTGAATGACTTCATATTTCCCATTTTTCTCTAAAAATCAGGCATATTAAAGCTATTTGAAATAAGAGGTTTGGATGGGAAGCCTCTTATTTACATATCTCTTTTGGGATATGTAATCTTCCCTGGTACAATGAATCCCATTTTCTGGCACAGAACTTCTACTGGAAGGTGCCTGGGAAAGGCTTCAAAACACAGCCTCCCAAAGAATGGTTCAGGGGGCGGGGGGGATGGTGAGCTGAAAGAAGGCTGTTTCTTACTTGGCTCCATGACCGATGGAAAAACTCCAGGACAACTCCATTACTACGTAGTGCATTTTGGGGACAATAATCACCGGAACACAGTGCTAGTTTGGGGAGTTGTTTGGATGATCAGAGATTTGGGAGCAGCAAGTGAAAAAGAGGGATTATATCCATCCTGGCTGGGACACAGTGGCCGAAGCTCCATCCACCATTAATCCCAATGTACACAGGAGTGGGGGAGGAGACAAATCATAACCTGCAAGCTGTAGGATGCTGAGAAGCCATGTTCTATAAGGGATCGTGTATCAGGCTCAACTAGAGACATCCCTATGGCACCTCCATTGTGTAAGGGGGGAACAGTGTCTCTCAGCTGCCTTTGCAAAGCTGTTTTTCCATCAGTCTTTTGGAGCAGACTGCCCAGCCAGAGCAAGTCAGGAGTTCAGAGCAGGCTCCTCCACAATTACACCAGGAGACAGCCACTATCCACAGGCAGAACCAGGAAGAGGAAGTGTGGGGCAGGCCCAGTTCCCACTTTGCTTAGGGGGATTTGGGTTTGTGGAGTAAAGGGGGGGCCTTGCTCAGCCCTGTCTACTCCCATCCCAGCCAGAATGATCACGTGATAAGTTAAACTCTCAGAGTTCTCATATCTCAGAGTCCTCATACTGAGCTCAAAAATCCTAGAGGACCAGGTGTGTAACCACCAGCAGAGGAGGCATAGAAAGCATCCCATCCCTCCTGCACATAAAAGCCTTAAGACTCCTGAGTTTCAGATCCCCAGGGAGGCTGTCAAAGACCAGCCCTCAGGGCATTCCTTAATCTGATCTCTTCACTGAAATCTCCTCCTAGTAATCCCAAGAGTCTGAGGACACCCCAGTCCTCTACTTGAGATCACATAATTTCAGTCTGAGAGACCCTGATGTCAAAACTCAGGTGGACAGTGAACATCTGCTCCCAAATTGCACAGAGACAACCTTAGTGACCATGGTTTCTAGTTTTCATTAAGAATTTTTTCTTTGAAAGTGTGGCTTGTCTTTCCCTGCAGTTCATATACTAGTTTACCTAAAAGATAACAACAGTGTTTGGGGACATTTTATTAAGAAGTGTGGTTTTAAGGACACATCAAAAAAAGAAAACTACAGACCAATATCCCTGATGAACCTGGACACAAAAATCCTTAATAAAGTTCTAGCAAACCGTATTAAAAAACTTAACAGGAAGATAATCCATCATGATCAAGCGCGTTTCATCCCACGAATGCAGGGCTGGTTCAACATACACAAAGCAATTAACATAATTCACCACTTAAACAAAAATCAAGGACAAAAGCCATATGATCATCTCAATTGATGTACAAAAGACCTTTGATAAAATTCAGCATCCTTTATGCTCAAAATTCTAGAGAAGATAGGGATCAAAGCAACTTTTCTTAACTATGCAAAGGCTATATATGCTAAACCCTTGGCTAGTATAATACTAAACAGAGAAAAGCTGAAAGCATTTCCACTAAACTCGGGAACAAGACAAGGCTGTCTGCTCTCACCATTTTTATTCAGTATTTTTCTTGAGACCCTAGCTGGAGCAATAAGGCAAAAGAAAGAAATCAAAGGGATAATAATAGGAAAAGAGGAATATAAAACTCTCCCTTTTTGCTGATGATATGACCCTATATCTGGAAGATCAAAAAAACTCCACCAGTAAACTGCTTGAACTTAGATTTAGCAAAGTGACAAGGATACAAGATCAACACCCATAAATCAATAGCTTTCCTATACACTAAAAATAATAGAGCAGAATAAGAAATTAAGAAATCAGTCCCATTCTCAATATCCTTGAAAAGAATAAAATACTTGGGAATTACCCTTACAAGGGAAATCAAAGAACTCTACAACAAAAATTATCACTCATTGAAGAATGAAATCCAAGATGACCTGAGAAGATGGAAAGATATTCCATGCTTTTGGTTAGGCAGAATTAATACAATAAAAATGGCCATTCTGCCAAAAGTTCTATATAGATTCAATGCAATCCCCATCAAGATACCAATGTCATTCTTTACAAATATAGAAAAAGCAATTCTCAAATTCATTTGGAACAATAAGAAACCCAGAAATGCCAAAACATTACTAAGCAAGAAAGACGAAACAGGCAGTTTTGCCATACCAAATCTAAAACTATACTATAGAGCTGTAGTAACAAAGACAGCATGGTACTAGTATCAAGATAGGAAAGACCAATGGAATAGAATAGAAGACCCTGAAACAAACCCTCAAATCTTTAAACATCTGATTTTTGACAAAGGGTGACAGAATATTACATGGAAGAAAGACAGCCTTTTCAACAAATGATGCTGAACAAACTGTACAGCCTCTTGCAGAAAGTTGAAATTAGACCCATATCTTTCACCTCCATGAGCATCAAATCAAAATGGATCAAGGAACTAGGAATTAAACCAGCTGCCTTGCAACTGATGGATGACAAATTAGGTCCAACTCTTCAGCATTTGGGAGTAGGCAAAGACTTTCTCAACATGTCTCCTAAAGTGAAGGAAGCAAAGTCAAAAATCAGTGAATGGGATGCTGTAAACCTAAAAAGCTTTTGCACTTCCAAGGAAATAATCAAAATAAGCAAGTGGTTTCCTACAGAATGGGAGAGAATCATGGGCTCTGATTCTTCTAACAGGGTTCTCATACCCAGTATCTACAAAATCCTCAAAAGTCTCAACTACAAAAACACAACCCAATCAATTAATGGGCCAACGAGTTAAATAGAAACTTCTCAACAGAGGACTTGAGCAAGCCAATGAATACATGAGAATGTGCTCTAAATCACTGGTAATCAGAGAAATGCAAATGAAAACTACATTAAGATTTCACCTCATACCAGTCAGATTGACAAAAATGAAGAAAATAAACAATAACAGATGCTGGAGGGGTTGTGGAGAGATAGGTACTCTAGCACACTGTTGGTGGAACTGCAGACTAGTACAGCCTCTCTGGAAAGCAGTATGGAGAATCCTCAAAAAACGAGGAATGAGCTCACCATATGATCCTGCTATTCCTCTTCTGGGTATTTTTCCAGGAGATTTAGAATCAGCACATTATAGGGACAGCAAAATCAATGTTCATAGCATCTCAATTTACAATAGCTAAATTATGGAACCAACCCAGATGCCCCTCTCTGGGTGAATGGATCCAAAAACTGTGGTATACAAATACCATAGAGTTCTACTCAGCAATTAAAAACAATGATATTGCAGCCTTTAAAGGTAAATGGATGGCAATGGAAGAAATCATGTTGAGTGAAGTTAGCCTAACCCAGAGAGTCAAGGGTCAAATGTCTTCAGTCATTTGTGCAGGCTGGAGCTAGAACCAGGCCTTTGTGAAAGGAGGTCAATTCTCATGCATTATACCCAGTAAAGGTGTAGTAACACATAACCTAGGGCATTCATTGAGATGTATCGGGAAGGAGAGGGGAGGGGTAAGGGTGAGAGAATAGGGTGGAATCTAGGGGGTAAATCTAGTTTAAGAATATATACATATCATATTGTTTCATTGGATGCATTTTTGATTGTACAATAACTAAATTTCTTAATAAAAAAAGATTAAGAAAAAAAAGCCTCTGTTGGCAGAGTTGTTTCTTTTCATGTCTGCTTTCAGCCTAGCTAGCTCTAGCTCTAGCCCACCTTTATCCCTTTTCTGTTGCACTTCACAACAAGAAGCAGCCAATATATGCCAACATTCTGAATCTGTCTTACCACTACTTCCAATGCTATAGACCATTACTTCCAGTGATATAGCAAATTCATCTTCCATGGAATCACTGGTGAAATTTAATTAGATATTTTGCCACAAAGGAATAAAAGCCACCAACCACAGCTATGTTGCTTCCTGCCCTTCTGTAGCAGACTACATCAGTGTTTCCTATTTTAGAATTTTTCATGTGTAAGACCTGCTTTGGTAGCAATTCTGTACTAGTAATATATAGATTTAGCTATAAGCGATAAACAACGCAAGTAAAGAATGGGATAAAAAATAAATATCTTACCCTCAAAAGCAGTGACTATGAAAAAATAATGAAAGCCCAGTGGAGAGGAGGCAGAAATGAAGAGCAAATATACAAAAATAATTCCTAGAAGAAGATACACAAATGTCTAATATATTTGTGTGTATGTATAAATACACATAGATGTTTAATAACACTTATACTCAGAGAAATGCGTACTAACAAGCAATTATATGTCATTTATTATGACACTACTTACTTGACAAATTTTTTTCTATCTGACAGCAATTTAATGGTTGAGTATTGTTTTTATTCTACTCTTTCAGTGGCAATTATTGGTGAGGACATGGAAAATCAGGTTCTGCCAGTGGTAGTACAAATTGGTGTAGTACTTAGAGAATAGTTTTGTCAATACAGTAAACTGGGGAAAGGAGGCTCTAAACACAATAGAGTTACAGGCAAAAAGATAAATCTTTGTACTGTATGGATTTGCTTATATTAGAATTTGAACATTTCTGATCTGGTTAAGATTATAAGCCTTTTAAGGGCTGGAGCAGTGGCTCAGCAGTTACAGCATTTGCCTGGCATGCGCGAGGACACAAGTTTGAACCAAAGCACCACGTACACAAGGAAGTGGAAGTATCGGAACAACAAAAGCCACATGAAAAACTAAATAAAATTGATATTCTCTCTCTCTCTCTCCCCCCCCTTTCTGTCCCTCTCTATATATTAATAAAAAGACTGTAAGGCTTGTAATTTCTTATTGATTTATATATTTGACTTTATTCCAAATTTAGCTCCCTGAACTTGTTCAAAATATTTTAAGTAAATAACTGAATAAATATTTACATACACATGTCCATATATTTAATGCAACTAGTTATATGTAGTACAAACCAGGCACAGTGGCACATTCCTGTAATCCCAGTGACTCAGGAGGCCAAAGCAGGAGGATTACAAGTTCAAGGCCAGCCTCAGCAACTTAATGAGGCCCTAGGCAAATTAGTGAGAACATTTCAAAATAAAAAATAAAAAGGACTAGGACCAGGGATGCAGCTCAGTGATAAAGCATCCTAGGGATCAATCCCCAAGACCAAAAAAAATACGCACACACACACAAACATACAAACATACATACACATATATATGTGTATATATGTACATGTGTATATACATATTAACACAAATGCATATACATAAATACATAAGAAGTATGGCAGTGTTTGTTTTGAGAGGAAGAGGCTAAACTGAGATTGGGGAAAAGATCCATTTTGAATTGACAAAATTATATTAAACGCGTCAAGGACAAAATGCTAAAAGAATCAAATGAATGCCTATTTTTGCTCTCCTGCCCTCCATGCAGGAGTCCTTTCATGCTTGAGCAGATCCCATCTCCTGGAACTTTGCCATGCTGGCAAGCTAAGCTTCAGAACTGCTGATTTATGTGATTATAAGCTCACAAATCAACTGTGTAAGTTCACCAAATTGAGGAAGTCAGAGAAATCTCCATGTGGCATTCCAGGCTGGGAGTCTGTCTGCATGGACTGACACTTTCTTAGTTTTAGGATAATTTTGGGAACAAAAGATGACAATGACAGAGAAGTTTGGGATGATTCTGAGATCTTGCTCCATTCCTCTGAGCAAGAATAGTTTCCTTGGAAGACAAGTTGCTGCCCGGAACATCTGAACCCTAGGGAAAGGCTCCTTGCTTTCAGGCAGAACTGCACCAGTGTCAGAAGCAAAGGTCTACATTCATTCTGATCTTGGACCCTGAAAGTAGATTTCTCTCCTCTTCATCCTCCCTCTTCTCCCCGTCCCTCTATATCTCACCTTCCTTCTCCTCCTGCTTCTTTGTATTTTTCTCACCCTGGAAAGTAAGCTCCCTGAGAATAGGAATATTTTTCTGGCATTCCGTTTGTACTCAAGAAAGATCTATTGAGTAAATGAATGCATAGCTGACCTATGCCACCAAAATACCACAAATAAAACATATCTTAATCACTAAACTTTGCCTGAGTCTAAATGAAAGTTTAAAGGTCCAAAGATAGGAATTATGTATAAAGCTATAGACATAAAAACTGCTGTTTTTATATCAACCGTCTTAACTTCCTGAAAGAAATATGTCCAAGTTAATAAGAAAGAAAGATAAAAATAAGCACATAATACTTAAGCATGCAAAAAATGTATATATTTCTGTTATTTTTCACCTTTTTACAAGTTCCCATTGACTAGTGGAGAGGTTAAACTTGCAGGGTAGAGGTTGCCAGAGATACCATGCCAACACACAATATTTCAGCCTCTTACTGATTTTAATTTCTTTGGGGTAATTCAGTCTTTTAAATAAATACTTTGCAATTCAAAAAATCTCATTTCCTAGCTTTTTCCCAGCATAGCATCTGGGTTTGTGGTACTCTTACTTGACTTTTTGGTGAGCGACGATTATGCTGCTGAATGCAGATGTAACCCATCCTCTGGTTTGCTATTAGTCTTTGTTGCAGGATTTCTGGCCAAAGGCTACCTTTTCTGAGGTATAGCTACTCTATTTGTTGGTTTCAGATTGAGGTTTATGGACCTACTCATCTACTTCCATTCATAAAATTATCATATCCTAATGAACAATCATGATTTCAACAGCCTCACAAATTCTTTCTGCACCTGAACATTTCACTCCTCCCTCCATTGTCCAACAGGATACAGAGAAGGAAGATCTCTGCTGTGCCACATAGAGGCCATAGGAGATAGGAGCCCTGACTAAGGGTCAGCTGCGTTAGTTCTGCCTCACAGCGTTGGAGATAGTGTAGAGCCTACAGTGGAGCCTTCACAGATGCTTATTAACCATTCTCTCCTTTCTCCAAACCTCAATTCACCTCTTCTCATTCTTCAGATTTATATCAGGAAAACTATCCTCCCTTCCTTCATAGCAGAAAATGTATATTCTTTCCAACCTATAGAGACCCTGATGTTCAAACTCATCTAATCTAGCCCTTAATATATTCATGGAAGCTCAAAGATTTTAGAACATTGATTCACTTTCTACAAAGCCTAACTTTGGGGCACTACTACTTTAGTGTCAACTAGAGATGCTCAAAATTGACAAATTTTGCTTCTAAGTCATATTAATCTAATCTTAGATGCAAACAAATGGCTCATCTTCCTAGTAAAGAGGTCAGATCATGAGGCAACAAACAGCACAGTCACCATACAACACGATCTGGAGAAGCACCCCAGATGGATTGGACAAGTACCAGAGGGGTGAACAGTCAAGATCTGCCATAGACATGTGTTGTCATGTTTATAAAGCTAGTTAGAAAGGGATAGAGATGCTCTAATTGCCATGGTAATCCTCAGGAAGCACCACCCAATCTTGATTTCATAATGTGGTCATCAGGGTGACCTGGAAAGCCAGAATAACATGCACATGTGTGTTTCAGTCTGCTGATATTGACTCCCAGCCATCATAATTCCAGTAAATAACAATAAGTGACTCCTTGACCCCAATTAGACCTTGAGGCCAACCTAGAACTTAGGTCCTAATAGAACCAGAAGTGCTTTTCTTAACCTGTTTCTTGTGTAATGACATTTACAATCAGGATTTCCAGCTTGGCACTAATTTTCTGGCTCTATAGGATGGCTTCCATTATGGGATAAAATCCATAAAATATCTCATGACTGCCCAAAACTTTGGAAAGGTAGAAACATATAAATTTGTTTTGGCTATGACATGGAGAACTATATGGTGGACCACTACAGCCAAGATAGGAAATCATTCAATGAATATTCCAAATTTTCTCTCTGCAATAAAGACATCCTTCTAGATGAGGGAGTGAAATTCTGATTGATTTCTTGGACACTTTTCTAAAAAAAAGTTCCAAGTTCTCCAGAACCTGGATTTAATACAACTAAATCTGACAAAGTCTTAATGAGTCTACTGAGGAGGAAATGGTCTTAGGGCTAAAAAAGAGTTTTAAAGAGTGGGATGGTGTTTGAGAAAAGGCCTAGAAAAGGAATTGGGAGCGGGTGGTGAGTAGAAGCAGGTGTTTGTAACACCACTTTATGCTCAAAACTTTGGAAAAGATAGGGATCAAGAGAAGATACTTTAACTATGTCAGATCCATTTGTGACAGACCCATAGCCAACATTATCCTCAATGGAGAAAAACTGAAAGCATTTCCACTGAATTCAGGTACTAGACAAGGCTGTCCGCTCTCCCCACTGTTGTTCAATATAGTCCTTGAAACCCTTGCCAGATCTATCAGGCAAGACAAGGAAATCAAAGGTATTCGTATAGGAAAAGAGGAAGTTAAGTTATCTCTATTTGCAAA